>QNGE01001469.1:9479-85404 GCA_008508345.1 Paragonimus westermani | reverse complement strand
AGGTTTCCGAATTGCGCTTGTACTTCCGAAATGTCAGTGATCTTATGCGGGCATTTAAATTGAAGCCAGAGATAAAGTACTTCCCACAGAGGGTGCGAAAGAAATGTCGAAGTGAGATTCACAACTAATTTATGTGGATCGGTGGGAAACGTATCACTCGGTGTGATGGAGGACAACTATCTTTGTATATGTGCCATGTTGGAGTTCCGAGCACGTTTGGTGGTTTGACTATAGAAGTCTACAAATTTAATGCATGAAACAATTGATAGGGCATCCAATAGTGGTTAATACTTCAGCTGAATTTCCAACCATTTTTTCAGTTGGATACCCTATCAATTGTTTCATGCATTAAATTTGTAGACTTCTATAGTCAAACCACCAAACGTGCTCGGAACTCCAACATGGCACATATACAAAGATAGTTGTCCTCCATCACACCGAGTGATACGTTTCCCACCGATCCACATAAATTAGTTGTGAATCTCACTTCGACATTTCTTTCGCACCCTCTGTGGGAAGTACTTTATCTCTGGCTTCAATTTAAATGCCCGCATAAGATCACTGACATTTCGGAAGTACAAGCGCAATTCGGAAACCTATGTGATCAATTGGGAGAACTGGCGCCCACATCTGAGGTAAACCACAATTGGTTTAAGGTTGAGATGGTCGACCTATATCATTTTTTGAATGCTCCCACCCAACAATGTTTACCGCTGGGTGAACACTATCTAGCCCTCAAGGAACTAGTAAATCGGAAGGATGTAATTATTTTAAAACCTCATAAAATGTCCGGAGCTGTGGTGATGGACAAGCAGCAATATGTGGAGGAAATGAGTGTCATTGTTTTGGATGATACAAAGTTTCTACCGGACAGCCAACCTGACAGCATAACGCTGATGGAGAAACAAATTTTCCGTGAGTTGCAGACTTTACTTTTACATGGATACATAACTGAGAGACAGCAGAACTATATGGAACCTATTGGTAGTACGACTTCGCAGTTACACAGTTTACCAAAGATTCACAAACGCCCATACGACCAATCCTTGCGACGGCGGGTTCGCCTTATCACAAACCGACCAATTGGTTAGTGGATGTTTTACAGCCAGTTCGTGCACTCACTTCCAAATTTCGCCTGAAAGATGCGTCTGAGATGTGTAGAATTCTAGGTAATGCGGACTTGAAAGGAGAGGTAATGTTCTTTTGGTGTAAATTCACTTTTTACAAATATGCCACTAAGAGAGACAGTGGACTTTATCTGTGAATTTTTACTGGCTCATAACATAAACCTGCATGTCACACCCAATACCTTGGAACATTTGCTATTATTGTGTACTGGGAATATCAAATTTTGTTTTCAAAACATGGGATTTAAACAAGTAGACGGGGTTACGATGAGTAGCCTTCAAGAACCGATTTTGAATGAATTATTGGTCTATGATTGAGTTCTGCTTCGCGAATATACTGCATGACATCCCGGTTTATCGCCGATACGTTAACGACATAATAGTATTCGCACAAGACAATGAGACAATAGAAAAACTAATGGATTTATTGAACTATTCGCAACGAAATCTGACGTTATTGTCTGAGTTTGAAACGGAAAGCACGCTCACCAATCTGGACATCAGCATCAAGCGACGGGATGATGATACAGTGTGTCGATCGGTACATAGTAATTTCACCCGGGGAGGACAATATCTGAATTTCGACACAAACGCCTGTTGGTTCGTTGCCTATTTCAAAGAGCGTGAACCATATGCACGGGTGATACACGAGATACAGATTTAAAATTCGTTCGTGAGACCCCGGTCTCCAACGGTTATCCATAGGGTTTTATTGACTTTCATAGCAAGCCGAAAGTAATAAGCCCACAAGGAACGTCTGTCTCGAAGGAACCGGTGTACATGCGGCCACCGTACAGAGGAGATAGTAATATGTCGTTTCTAACGCGACGACTGATGCAGGTCATCCAACGGACGTGCAATGCAGCTACACTGCCCTTACTCAGTCGCACCAAGTCACTCACACTTCCTCACAGTGAGACGTGGACGCCAGAGTTGTCCACTTCACACTGTATCTACCAATTCACCTGCAGCTACGGTGACGTTTACATTGGCATAAACGAGCGATCTCTGCGTCTTAGAACGAAGAAATACGTGACCAAGTATATCGAGGACTTGATATGTGGCGTGACTCGAGGCAACCCCACCAAACAACGCAAGCCGGCTCCTTCGATCGCCAGACACGTGGTGGAGACCGGTCATTCGGTCGATCCGACAAACGCTTTCCGTGTGTTGATGCGTCACCACAAGCCCGTCATCCTTAAGTCGCTCGAGGCGCTGCTAGTTATGCGCAGCAAGCCAGTCCTCTGTGTACAAAAGCTGTTGACCGTGAACCTCCATCTGCCATGGTTCTGACCAATGACTGACTAGCGTATACATTCACTTGACGTTTGAACTTAGTTCGCTCAAACATTTTTTGATGTCCACCGCTGTTACGTGTAGCAACTGACGAGAACATGCGAAACGGTATTACCATCTTTCAAAACCGGTCTCCTGATTTCGTTATTTAACGGAAGTATCTACTATTCATGTCACCGATAGGTAATATGGAACTGTGCATCACGTGGACTGATAATTTCTTACATATGACCAGATTCCCTTTTCCCATGTGCTTTTCATCCAGCTCCTTTCTAAAAGTAGATCCGAACGTGAGCTTTGCAATTGCTGAAACTCGTCAATGGAGCATATCACGACCGTGGGACGGATACATACTATGTCTATATTATTTCAACTAATCGCGTACTTGCACAGCCGCTCACTTTAATAGTAAAAGGGAATGTCCTACAAGAAAACAGCTTTACCATCAGGGATGGAAATTGAAGAGAAGAAAACAAATTCAGGAGGATAACTAGAAATGTTATAAATGCAGGCACGCCATTGACTGCAACACACTTCCACTTTGGAGGTTTTCTCTAATCAGTGACCCATCATCATCATAGACAGCAATACATCAGTGGTTCACACCAATGCTTAACTGCCACACAACCATGAAGAAAAAGCAAACCCTATATATAGGAGAGAAGGAAAAAAGAAGGGGACGGGAAGGGACCTAACTACTGAAAATGACCACGTCCATGTTCAAACATTCAGCATGAAGGTGCCTACACCTTGCAAACAAACAACCGAGCTGCAAGTGAGAGTAAGGCATCATCAGCGAGACAGCTTCCTCACGGCTTTCACTGCCCCGCGTCATTAAATGCACTCACTTCACAGACAACTCGGCCAAACAACGACAACATTCACGCCATTGAGCTCGATTAGCCACCATTTCGCCTGGAGTCTCCAACCACAGACTTTGTGAGTCGCGAGGGCCCCAGCCCGGGAGACGAGCTCGATCTACAATGGCCAACACCTTAGTGAACGACTTCATTTCCCCACGCCAAGTCATTATCTGTCCACCTCGCACCTCACACCAGTCGGTCGCTGTGTCAGCGAATAGTGCTCGGTGTGGAAGACGACTAGCTGGCATCCTTAACCTAACCATCTAAGCTTGTGCAAACGTAGGGATTGAACAAAAGAACTCGCTTGGCAATCACTACCAAACACCCGCTTTCTAACCTCTTCGTTACTTACACGCTGGTGCCACCCGATACGAGCGATTGAACGCAGACATCGGTGGTCAAATACTTGAAGACGGTTCACGTCTTCTACCCTGAGCGGCCAGGTCTCGCTGCCGTAAAGTAATACGGCCCTCACCGTTGTCTTATATACACGACCTTTAAGCTTCAGAGAAATACACCTCTGTCGCCAGAGATGCCTCAAGTTAGCGAATACCGCCCTAGCCTTAGAGATACGCGCTTCTATTTCATTCCCTACACCTCCACCGCTGCTGATGCAGCTTCCCAGGTATACAAACCGGTCAACAACCTCCATGACTACATCATCTAACATCAAATCTACGTAGTCACAGCAATCCTGCAGAAGCACTTTGCATTTTGAGGCTGCAAAGCGCATTCCGAAGTATTTAGCAGAACGCGAAATAGCGTCTAGCATTACTTGTGCCGATTGAAAGTTGTCAAACAGCAACACCTTGTCGTCAGCATAATCAAGATCAGTCAGCCTTTCTAATCAGTGACCCGAGCGATCGCGAAGATCGCTGCTTTCGTCGTTTTTTGAGCTATCTGTGGTCGAATGCATAACACCATCTTGCCGGATTCAATAATTTGATTACATGCGTACCCATGTTCAAGCGTCTGCTTATGCAGATGAATGGCAGTTGGCAGACTTGCGGTAACTTATGACAGCAATCGAAAACTGTGGGAATACCAGCCAGTGTTTGTATCAGAAAGATTGATCCGCTTAATATAATTGAATAATGACCATGGTTCTCGATGTGCGCAGAAATCATGCGGAGTACTGAGTGAAACAGGGCAGCTGAAACAATTTAGAATACCCAAATGTAGATGTATTTTTACTTGAACATATTTTTGAAACCTATTTTGGATTACAAACTGCGATGACTTGGGCCACTTAGCTTTTGCGGTGATTCATCATCCTCATAGACAGCAATACATCAGTGGTTCACACTAATGCTTAACTGCCACACAACCATGATGAGAAAGCAAACCCTATATAGGAAGAGAAAAAAAGTAGGGGACGGGAAGGGACGTAACTACTGAAATTAACTCTGTCCAGTTTAGCCCAAAAGGTTGTCGAGATGCGCAAGCCGTCACACCACGTCAAGATCCAGTCTCACCGTGAGTGAGTATTTGTGTAAAATAACAATACATCGAAATCATGCCAACGGAAAGTTGTACGGTACCACACCCAGTAAAACAAAGGGTGAATCGTGTATCCGGCCGAAAGGCGCATAACACGAAGAACTAAATGATGTGGAGTGTAGAGAGGCTTGACACGTCAGATGTGATTTGATAACTTTCTAGACTCTCCGATCGAGTGATGGTTTGCCAGCGGAACTTTCAGGGTCGTCTAACAGACAGGCTAATTGCTGATGACCGTCGTTGCAAGATTCCATGGAATTGAACTCAGCGACCTACGTTAACCGGATGGATAAGAGTGGCGCTATCGATTTGAATTCAGTACCTTCAATGTTCATACCTCATCATATTGACATGCATCTTTTGGCTGTACCAATTTTGGTAGGTTTCCACCTACTGAACCAGTCAGATAATTTTAAATGTGATAAGCACTTGGTGATCAGCATCACAGTTTCGGCTTCTTTCATCAGTTGGTTCATCCCTTATGCAATTTTTAAAGGTAGTTTTTTATGCTATTTGAAAGATACTCTGTCGGAACAGGTTAGAGACAACCAACACAGTTGTAAATTACCCAACATAATTCGAAAAATGTCCCTGGACTTAATCTGAAACGTCAAAACTGCTGCCTTATCTAACCAGTCGTCTTTTTTTTCTTCAGGTTGCCCGAATTGCACAAAAATAAGTATGCACGTAGTCAGGAATAACATTGTTAAACTCTTTACAACCACAGCAGAAGAAGCGAGGGGTGCAGACTTAAAGAAAAGCGAGCGAACTGAGAAGTCCTAACTGCAACACCCAGGACTGATTAAAACGAAGAATGCTATGATACGGAAGTTAGACATAAACTCAATATCTCCTGACTTTTGTAAAGAGTTTTTCCTGCATAAATTGATTACATCGTATCATGGCTGACTGTGTCACCCATATACCTAACTGACAGGGGTCCTTATGGGTGTATTTGATTTTCTTAAAGAAATATGGAATCACCGAAAAGACTGTTTGTCTTGTCTATCTTCCTGGTGGGATGGCGATGTAAGTACCTTTCAATATACTTAACGGCAGATCGGGTTTATAATTAGGTGGTATTATTGGCACAACCTAGCCTGCTGTAGTTGTTCTTTGTCAGCAGTTAATGGAGTCACATGGCACCTGTCGTTTGCCTTGTATTGACGGTCATTTATTTTGCAGTTGATGATAATTCTTCGGACGTACTAACCCACATCATTCATCTCCATCCAAATCCACAAGTTGGGAGGCGCAACCACCTCCGCTTCTCCCCCTGGTAACTCAGCGCTACTTGTCATATGTGGTATTTGATTTCATTGTGTTTCCTTACCTTTCATTTATTCCCAGCAATCCGGTTGATGTGCGCATTCTAGTCCCAGGAGCTGGTCTGGGTCGTTTGGCTTGGGAGCTGGCTCATCTTGGTTATTGCTGTCAAGGAAATGAATGGAGTCTACATATGCTCATACCGGCCTACTTTATTCTAAATACGTAAGTCACTATCTTTCCTTGCTTTTACAAGGCCGAAACACATTTGCTGATCCGCATCATCTGTGCAACCGACCGTCTGACGTAGTCCCCTCATTAAGTGTGGCAGGGGGTAAAACCCCTTACTACACACTCTTTTAGTACACCCACTAGACTGAAACTGTTTGAGCGGATAGTGTTTTTCTCACCCATCACAGTAAATCAGCTGTCTGTTCAAGTTCACGACTACCATACCACTGTAAGAGGACAGAGGTTTAAGTGTAAACGGTGGTAAGTGGATGGGGTTGATTCTCACAAACTCCTTCATCTTAACCCTAACATTCAACATTTAGTAACTACACAGTGCAAGCAAGTAACTACATGACGGTTAAAGATAAGGTAGCATCTGCAATAGTTTCACTTTGACCTTCATCGTTCCTCTTCACCCGTTATCTTTATTTCACAGGTAATTTATTCACCTAGAAATTCTTGTGCATGGTAAACTACCGTCTGTCGTAGTGTCTCCATCCACGGACCTTGTGAGTCAGAGGCTGTACTCTGAGAGGCGAAGGCAATCTATGCTGGCTTATCTCTTGATCACCGTCTTCGTTTCCCTACATCGTATGTATAATTTTGTTGTGTTTTTTAAACTTATCTTACACATACATGTTTATACGCATGTCTACATTACGATGCTTTTAGTGTCTACGCTGCAAAGTATGCAAACTGACACAGCTTGCAAGCTTACTTGTGAGGTGGGTAATATTGTTATGTCCGTATTTAGACAGGAGCAGCACTGGAACTCAAATTAGTAGTACAGCGCAAGCACAGATTGCTCTGTCAAAACAAGGGACCCCGGATCCATCTAGATGGCTAAGCAAGAACAAGAGCCAACAATCGTTGTATTGGTCTCATATCTAAATTCAGAGAACAACGATGTTGATGCCCGTTGCGCCCAGTTTGTCAGCTACTATGACGATAACGAGTAACAGATTGACAAACACGCTCGTGTGCCAATCATCTGATGGTAATTCTTCCTCTGTTTCACTTTAGTTAACAGTGGGTTTTCCAGTGAGTCCTTGTAATGGGAATCACTAACCACATGACGCAGGTAGCCCGACACATCCCGATAAGGAAACAACCAAAACAACGACAGTGGTCTATTTTATTGTTTACTCTGGATGATTCGTTAGCCATTGTGCGCAAAAGTGCAGCGGGTCAGCATCGGGAATGTCTTTTTCATATTCGGTCTGTGCTAACCAGGTGAACGATGCTGTTGCCGACCCTATTGGATTTCTGCGTTGGTCGTAAGCTTGTTGTCATCATTTGCTCTGGCTTGGCCTGCAGGCATATGCTATCGAATAGCATCCGGTATGGATGTCGTAAAAACGGACCTCTACTGATTTGCAAAACTTATGAACATCCTTCGATTAGTTAGTTCTTTTGATTTCGAATATGATCGTCACAAACTGAAATGCGAACTTACGACGAGTCCAAGCCACCCAGTGAGATGGAAGGTGCATTTTCCCTAAGTTACTGCCGAGTGTTTTTCTTTCTGTTCGTGTTTTTGTACTGGCCGTCGCAAAGACGTTGCTAAGACAATGTGCGAAAATTTGCAGCCTTTCGCACTGACTTGACGGTTGCGCAAATGCGTTGGAGAACAAGTCTCCTGGGCTGAACTAGCTGACGGTTGTAGGCCATAGAGGTAGTATATTTCATTGTTACATTCTCGACTCGACTATCTTCCGTCGAAAGCGGAAGTGGGGTCAAGGCTTAAGTAAGTAGAACGTAATAAACCTTTGTGTCTGGATATTTCTTCTCAAGCTCCTTTCTAAGGCAGGCGTGCGAATTTGTTGACCGCAGTAATCACATCCATTTGCTTCGTCTGGGGGACAACAGTTTCCTTGCTTTCGTTTGTTAACACTTATTCCCATCCGTAAATCAAACGTTGGAACATCTTGTGGCAACCACAGGTGCATCAGTTTTGTCTATGTGACCTTTAAAATGCTCATGATTGCCATAAAACAGCCTATAAACCGGAGCTAACCAAGTCCATGAAGGTCAAGAAGATTCCCACTTCGATTGTGTAGTGTGTCCACCACATTTCGCGTTGAGACGGACAGTATACGCACAGTACTTTCTCTTACCCCATAATTACGTGTTTTGTAATACTCCAAAACGAGCTCTCAGAAGCTCTCATAGTAAAGCTTCACTTATATGGTTAAATGGCCGGTGTTCAACGTGTCAGCGATATTGATTTATTTGTTTCTGTACATCGTACTGGACCGTTGTCTTTATTGTATGCACTTCGCATCTTCAAATTGCAATGATGTTACCAGGTTGAGTTATCTTTAATCGCCACTCTACCGTTGTGGGCGAGCCACTTGATACGGTTGATAGCTTCACCTACCTAGGTTGTCAATATGTTCGGCTTTTAGTCGTACCTGTGGATACTGTGGCTCGGACCAGTCGGCAGTATGGTCGTGACCTCCCCAACCTGGTGGATGGTACCTGCCAGGATTGCTCAACTGGGTCGTTTGTCTTCCTAAAATTACCGAAGATACGTGGGTATTCGCAGTTCTCCATCTTTTGCTGCGACAAAAAGACGGAGAATTTACTAAAAGGAAAGGTTTACACTGATTTGCTTGATCAGTGGGTCAATAATGCAGCGATGTTGGAAAATCGTCTCTAATTCCAACCTGTTGCTTACCACGGCTAACTTTTATCTAATCTAGCTTTCCCCCAGAATGAGCCAAGGAAGCCCGATTACAGATCAGTAACCTGATCGAAAACGGAAAAACTTACCAATCTCAGCAAAACATGTTAAGTGCCCTTAAGGCGATCGTTTCATCCACATTACGAAGGCCGCCGAGAGGTGGCGGGTTTTATAAACCGTATTGATTGCAAAGGTAGTTTCCGGGCGCATGAAATCTGGGCCTCACGAAAGAACTGCCTAGAAGAAGCAGACATGGTTTTAAACATAATCAGGTTACGGATCAACAGGTACCTGCTGGAACTAAATCCAAAACTTGATTGCCCTCAGCGATTTACATTAGCTCCCAAGTCCAATAGTTTCGGGCGTTTTTCCGATTCACTGGAGCTATGTAAAACGTCCTACCCAACAGATTCGCTGTGGATTGCACATCCTGTACAGCTTACAAACTTACCAATTTTCACAACTTCATACTGTAATCATACCAAAGGATAATGTTCAGTCGTGTTGACGATTCTTCCAAGTTTGTTAACATTTATCAGTATTTATCATTAGAGGACAAAGCAGTATCTGGTAGGTTTGATTTTACCCCTACACTCTAATATTCCGGTACTTGAAAGTTTGGTATCTTTGTCACGAACAATAACTATAATCTAGAAAGTAAGACAACATTTTTGTTTTCATCGTATCTAACAACAAAGAGGTTTTTCTCCTATTCGTGGGCGAACAGTGTGACACGATCAAGTTCGCAATGGAATCGGAGAGCAGGCACAGAACCGAGCAATCATCAGGTGACTTTAACCGAACAAGAATGTTCGATTATGACGTACACCGCAAATCAACAAACCCCGACTTGTATATAAATTTTGATTCAGCACAGGCGCAATCGTCTCATCGCCATCCAGTAGGACGAAAATGACCTGCACGAGTAGTGCTAGCTAAGAACTGGCAATTATCCATTTGTAACCAATAACAAGTTTTCAAAACCGTTCACCAGTAGGCAATTAATCGCATTTTTGATGCGATCATACAGTCAAGATAAGAAAACTCAATCCGTTAGATTAGAATGCCGTGTCGAACGAGCACGTCTGTGACAGCCAGATAAGGACCACAAAGTCGGTGAATTCTTTTGCCTAGGCATTACTAAAACACGGTAATAAGGGCAGAAGATTCACTTGTGTTCATATGATAAACTACACACATTGGCCTAACATCCAACCAATTGAAAGTTAAAACTGTGGATCATAGGAGAAAGAAAGAAAAGAAAGAAAACGGTACGTGACTCAGGCATCGCGTTGCACATATTAGCTGAAAGTAGCAAAGTCGATCTTGACAGTGTCTGATTCCCACAGCAAGGTTTCCAGTATTGCACCGAACGCATGCACACATACACACACCCAGCATGTGTCATCACAGTGATGGTGTCAATATCTCGTCCGTTCGGGTAAGTCTGACCATGTCCCATGAATAAACATCGCGTAATAATGATGAGTAAGGATGGAACGAGTGTATCTGTGGAGTGTTGCCGCTGCCCTGCGGTACAGGCTTTTGAGCCGAAGGATTTGGTTGGGAATACTAATCGTTCTCCTGCCTAGGTCTGGGCATCCTTGCAATACCTCAGCCCACATACAACCATGAATACTCACAACACCAATACTTCCATACTACATCGGCCGTCGCGCAATATAAACCGGGTCGCCTTATCTGCTGCACACAACAGAGTGGATAGGCGAAAACATGCTACTGTTGTCCTATCAAATTTAGCCCACAGGCCCCTCCGAACTCCAATTTCTGGTAACTACTCTGCGGGTCCCACGATAGATAAAGCTAATCGTAGTAACACTGTACTGGTAAGTCTTATCTCTTACAATTCAACCTCAGACCTCCCTTGTTTAGACCTAGAGTGTGAATTAATAAAGGCTCTGTAGGACTGTTTGTACTGTACGACAAATGAGCCAACAGACCACTCTCGCATGAATGTTCAACCCGTTAAATGTTGATGTCTGTTGTGTTTCAGAAAATAGAATGCAGGACAGCGGTTAATGTATGAAACTAACAGTAGCCCTACTGTCTACCCGATACTGGATATACAATTCGTGTGATTTTAAATTCGCCCTTACCGATCAGTCTGGAGTAGGTGTAGTTCTCAGCACGACCGTGGCAGTCGTATTGATAGATAGGATTCCTATTAACAGCAGACTTTGTGCCGTCTGCTGTTCTGTTAAGGCCAGTTCTAGACGAGAAACCCTCATAAAACTAATCATCGTGTCTGCTTACGCTCCAGCTGATTGTAGTGATGTCGGCGTTGATGATGACTGTTTGTACTGTACGACAAATGAGCCAACAGACCACTCTCGCATGAATGTTCAACCCGTTAAATGTTGATGTCTGTTGTGTTTCAGAAAATAGAATGCAGGACAGCGGTTAATGTATGAAACTAACAGTAGCCCTACTGTCTACCCGATACTGGATATACAATTCGTGTGATTTTAAATTCGCCCTTACCGATCAGTCTGGAGTAGGTGTAGTTCTCAGCACGACCGTGGCAGTCGTATTGATAGATAGGATTCCTATTAACAGCAGACTTTGTGCCGTCTGCTGTTCTGTTAAGGCCAGTTCTAGACGAGAAACCCTCATAAAACTAATCATCGTGTCTGCTTACGCTCCAGCTGATTGTAGTGATGTCGGCGTTGATGACGCCTTTTATTCAAATCCGGCTGCTCTCCTTTAGTTCTGATATAGTGGTTCTCATCGAAGATGTGAACGCCCAGATCAGCCGTCTGTAGATCGGGCTCGGCTCCTAGGTTGGAGATCTTGCGACTCACGGAGTCGGTGACTGAAGACGTTAGGTGAGATGGTAGCTAACCGAGCACAGTGGCGTCAATGGTTGAGTTGTCTTTGAAGTTAGTGCATTTAATGAAGCTGGGCGTTGAAAGCCGTAGGGAAGCTGTCTTGCTGATGACGCCTTACTTTCAACTACAGCTCGGTTGTTAGTTTGCAAGGTGTAGGCACCTTGATGCTGAATGTTTGAATATGGACGTAGTAATTTTCAGTAGGTAGGTCCCTTCCCGTCCCCTTCTTTTTTTCCTTCCCTCTCTTCCTATGTAGGGTTTGCTGTTTCTTCATGGTTGTGTGGTGGTTAAGCATCAGTATGAACCACTTATGTAATGCTGTCTGTAATAATAATGATGATAATGCTGATAGCCGTGTGTCAATTCAAGTTGTCTCTTCAGCCGGTTGTCCTTGATTCTACAAAATCACTTGATGACTTGATGGCGAGTACTACTGCGTGTTCTCTTGCTTTAATTGGTTGCGTTCATTATAGAAACAACAAACAATTCAATCTTTTCCCTTATCACACTCGGGCTGACCGCAACTTTGTTGTCATACCAGTACCGGGCGTTTCTGCCGCGAGAAACCGGTTGTTTCATTGGCTGGTGTCGGGATGTTCTCTTTGCGGAATAACCACATACCCTCAGGGATAATGGATGCGGAAGCGTTTTTGAAACGAAGCGTGGCTGTATTTTGGAAGTGGGACTTCGTCGCTGAGTCTGTTAGTCGCTCAACTTCCAACCCTCTTTGCTGCCCGGCTTGCAAACAACTTGATCATGATTAACGTGTAATTTGCACTGCATCCAACCGTGCGCACCACTCGCATGATGAATACTTCTCGAATATCACATCCCCGCTTGTTCTGGTAATCAAACGGATGGTTGTGACCGCCTCATGGATGAGTGCACGTTGTTATATTGTTCGCATCCAACCGAAAACGGCTGTTCGTACTAGTCGACTGGGGAGTAGCACACGGTTGGAACAGACGTTTAACGTTCTCATTGACTACATCAGTGACGTGAGGTCCAAAGACACCGTCAGGCTGTTGAAGTGCGCCCAACGCGTGTATTGAAATCGTCCGGAGGAAACATTCGGTCTTTCACCGGTGTAAAGCAATTTGTGTTGGTCAGTTAATCATAGAACTACTCTTTTGTATAGCAAATAGTTGGACCATAATCGTCAAGACAGTTAAATCATTGGCGTAGTGACATAATTCAAGGTTGACGATGTACCGTTCGTCTATCGTCAAAGAATTGACCTGATCAACAGCTGCGAAACGGGCCCCTTATGCCCTGTAATCGACTCATTTAAAGATGCAACCGGTGTTTACTTCTCGATTTTAGGTTGATCTGCAGACCTTGCTTAACTCAAGGCTGAGGTATCAGCATCGTAACAGCTGAGCACTATCGCGGTCAGTGTCGCACAGCGTTTTGGCTGCTTGGTGCTATACAGGTTCAGCAGCGTATGCACATCTCGCTCCGGTGGCAAGCATCCTGCTTATCTGGACGTATCTCAAGGTGATTTGAGAAACGGCACGTGGAGCATCTAATTCACCAGTATGACCTGTGGATAAAAGGTAGGATTTTCCTGGTCGATCCCACCGAGAACCTTTGACTCACTTGAGCGTGAAGGACGAACCTAGCCCGGGGACGCAGTGAATAATACTTTGATGTCCATATCCGATCACTGCTATGCGCACTAAATGTATTAAAGTCTACATCAAACTTTTGAGCAGTAGTGCAAGATTTTTGGCCGGTTGACTGTTGAGCGATTGAAGTACTTTTTGTCTGATGGTGCCTTTCTTAATTCTCTTCTTCTATGTGTGGAAGATAGCAGTACTGTGACCACAAGTATCGTTCGGCTGTACACTCACACCTCACAAACTCGTGTGGAGAGGATTGACCCGGGGTTTGATGGTTGGTCGATTGATAACCAATTACTATCATACAGAACAGCTCTCTGATTGAATTAGTTCCCCACTGGTACTTCTAACTCGTAATTGGAACTTCACACTGGTAGAGGTTGCTGAAACGTCGGGATTATAAAGCCAGTTTTATCAACACCGCAATTTCGTAACTACGTAACTATCTCTGCATGATTCTTGATATATTCAACTTGAGTTCATACGTAATAGTTTACAACGTTTTTGTACGCTCGAGTTTTCTTTACGAACCAGACACCTGACTCATTCAGTGCTACACTCTCATAAGATTCCCCAGCGGTTGACCACATCAGTTATCTCATATCTACCAAGAGGATTGTTGTATTTGTAATATCAACGAGGCAGTAGTACAGCCTACACCAATTTCATCTCATTTTCCGCATGCTGGTGGATTGTTCATCGTACCGCGCGGTTTTCAAGGCTGTTGTTCATGGCGAGTCGAACAATGGCAACAGTCTTGCCCGTTAACCCAACTAGCTCCATCTTACCAATATGTTTAGCTTTTCCCTCAATGCATCCCGAAGACCGCAGTCCGACAAACACATACGACGACGTGCTGATGACTCTTCAGTTCCCTGTGTCGAATCATTAATCATCTACTTCCAGTCAGTTCGTTGACAGGCCGTGGCGTGGGCAAGAAATGCTCAGTACAACAAAACTATTGCATTTCGTTTTCCTTCTTTAATCGGAAACTCGTGACATTTAAGGAGGGGAATGATTCGTTCTCAAATGTAGAAGATTCGCATATTAATCTTCAGCGCAAATGCCTGCTCGCCACGTATTAAGCACTTATTAAACAGGCGTCAATTCTTTTTGTTCATGTGATTTCAATTGCTAACTGTTGTTTGCTAATGCCTATCAAGACGGTAGTTGATAATGCTACAGTTGTTTATACTGAGGTTTCATCTACTGTCGAACGTCTTCATCTGTGTTTCCGTGCTATCGTATTCGAATAGTTTAGAAGATTCAGGCATTCAAGATACTCTGGCGACCGTTCGCTTCCTTAGTCGTTTCAAGAGTTTGGTAATCAATCGTGCATTTTTTTCAGCTGTAAAATCGTCGACGAACACACCCTTTATCCATGGGCTCCGAATTTCTGCAATAACATGTCGCGAGATGACCAGCTCGCTCCGATCCATTTTCCAGACGTGTGTCCCGCCGATCTTTCTCCTGATGTGCCCTTCTCTATGGCTGCCGGAGACTTTTCGGAAATCTACACGGAACCAGGTGTGTCTGCATTGATGTCCATGCATGATTATTCAGGCATCAGTAAGCTTTATGGGGTTTCCGATGACCTTGATTGATTGCCTTACCACTGTCGTACTAGACCGCATTGTGTGTTTTACGATCGGTTTTCATTAGCACGTCAAAATGTAATGTTGATCCAAATTTTAGCTGTTGCGCACCACCCAATCAATTTTGCTTTCCACATCGGCCTATGATGTGAACTACTTGGTCAGCAAGTCTTCATTAGTCGTAACTTTTTGTGTATTTTGTACATCACTGTTGCTCAAATCTTCAATGCTGGTGATCGCTATGCACACCTCCTCCCCCGGTTTTGTGCAAGTCGCCAGACCTATAGACAAAATTTTGACGCCACTTTATCATTGACAACAATACTTCGGTGATTGTTACTGTGGACTTTTGATGATCGTCAACATCCCAGCTGTATGGCTTGTCGAAGATGTACAAGTCTGGCATGCCAATTCGGCCAGTTTTGGCTGACAGGCTTGCGCGCTGGCTAGTCACCATTCTGACTTCACCGAGACGGAAGTTTCAAGCATATTCCATCAGATTTTTTGGAATTTATCAGTGACTTGAGCAGACTTAAACTTGCTAATAAATTGATGTGCTCTGTAGACGTTCAGTCACTGTTCACATACGTCCCTCTGCATGAAACGGTTGTTTATATTTGTAAGCTGATCGAAGCGAATCACGTCATATTGCCACTCTCAACCTATGTGCTGAAGGAAAGTTTGCTATTCTGCACTGAGCATGTCAGTTTTCGTTTCCCCGAACAGTCTTATCCTCAAAAAGGTGCAGTACTTATGGGAAGTCTGCTGGGTCCCATCTTAGCCGACTTCTTCATGTTAAGAATTGAGGAATAGCTAGTTACGGAGATAGCAAGCTTGTCATACTATAAGCGTTACGTCGACGACACATTGATATTCAGTCGATCCAAACAGGTAATAGACAACCTGGTACAACGCCTAAGTAGTTGTCACCCTAACCTGAAAGTTACGTGTGAAGTTGAGGCCAACAACTGGCTGTGATTTCTATTCATACCCACAGATCGTCAAGAAGATGGCTCGATTATAAGAGTTGTCTATAGGAAATCCACGTGGTCCGGCCAATATCTAAACTTCAACAGTTTCACACCGATCCAACCTGCGCAAGACGAATCTGTACTCACGATACTTTTGCACGGGAACTAGACTTGATCAATTCTGTCTTACAATCTAATGGTTACTCTAAAAATGTCATGGAAATGCACAGCAGACAAAAAGCACCGTCCGAAGAAGCGATCGCTGTAGAAATAAAGAGGGTTCACGTAGAGTTGCCCTTCAAGGGTGACCACGTCATGCGGCAAACAACACAACGACTGAGAAACTCACTTATTGCGGCCGAACTCCGTGTACTTTCTCGGACCCGAAAGCCACCAGTGTGTTACATCAATGGGGACCAGCCTATCGGTGCCACATCACATTGTGTTGACCAATTTACATGTGTGGAAAGTTACTTAGGCAGAACCGAAAGATGCCTGATCTCAGGAGTGAACGAACGCTTGCCTAAATGGGTACAAAAGTACGTTACCGGAGAACGGCAATGTTTTTAAAATACGAAAACAGTCAGTTTCACCAGTCGCTAAACACGTCCTGATCACGCTGTCGATCCAGCCTGTGCATTCATTCCAATTCAAGATTCTTGAGGTTTGCTGAAGTGGTCACAATTAATCGCCTCAAGCCAGCTCTCTGTGTTCAGAAACAACTGTTCATGAACCTGACCCTTTCCTGGACTTAGTGGCCTATCATAACCCGCTTATTGATTATCAACTCTCTGAATTGCTTGCTATAAAAACCCGATCCATGTTATTGTGAATTTGGTACTGACGAGTCAGTACGCAATGCCTGCATCTACCAGTTTTCGTGTTCTACCTGTCTTGTTACGGTCTGACGGTCCGCTGTTTTATCAAGTCATGCTCGAATAAGGAAGAATGGCACGTAATTAGTTCCTCACCATCTATGCCATGTGACCGATTAACTCTTGGTTCTGATTTCAAATTTTCTTTTCTTAATTTTGCCATCCTTATTTCTATGGATGCATGGGTCTCGGAGCACACGGAGACCCCCTACCTCCTCTGCACACTACATTGGAGGCTTCGTTCTTTCAGCCACGGTCTGGTCAACTTGTACGCTTTAGTTAACCATTAGCGCTCCTGCGTTTACAATAAATCCTATAACCCTTTGGGGGCTTTTGAAACCCTTTAATTCCTCATCTGTACTCAATGAGATCAATATTGACCTAATTAAGACCCTCAGTAGATTTTGTCAACCTCCACCGTGCTTGGTAATGTTATGTTCTTCTAGTAAGCACCAAGGTGTGCGGGTTCGTAGTGCACACAATACGCGCAGTCCTTTTTCACGACCTCAAGGTCTGACCTTTTAACGCGGTTCATCAGTTGTCGGTCTTAATAAGGTCGTCCGCATGCACATTCCTGTTGATGTTACACGACTGTCCACATGAGGTACGATGCAGTTCACCGGAGTGTTTTCCGAACAGTAAGAACAGTCTCCATGCAATCTTTGGTAGCTCGGACGCCTTATCAATGCTTGTCCATTGCTTGTCGCGCGTCGTGCACCCTTCGCACGGATTGTGGTATGGTGAGAGTAACAGTCAAGTAGGCGTAATATGGTTTAGTTCCAAAGACTTCGTTGTATTAGCGTAATCGTCTTTGTTAATGGGACAATAAGTACATCTCTGTTCAGCTGTGGTCGGACGCTCATTTTCAGGTGGCGTATATTGGAATTCAATAGCTCGTCTTCTGTCGGTTTGTATAATGGGATGCCGAATACCTGCTTGATGAATCAGGAACGTGAATTGCACTGCTTAATCGGTCCGTTTTTAATGATGTATGCATGTTCGGTTAAATTGCCCAATCCAAGCATGCTCGCCTTTGTTGTGTTGTGTGCACCTGGCTTCACAATCAGTGCAATAGTGTGTTTCATTGAGTTTATTCAGAAACACTATAATCTTTCCGGTACTGTTGATACGGGCAATTTTCCGCTTTCTTTTTTGTTCCATGTTTGTTGCTAGTGTTGAGAAAAGTGTAGAGTTTTTAACACCAAAACACCTTGTGCACAAAAGTGATCAAATTGTAAGTCAATCACGAAAAGCCGTACATTAAAATTGTGACAATCAGTCAGTGATGCTCAGCGTCTGCAAAGTATTCCGTGACACATCTTTTAGTGTAATTATGACATGCTGTGTTCAGTTTTAGAGTAATTTTCAAGTTAGCCTTACCATTATCACAACAGCCATGAGCTTGACCAGAACGTTTCGTGATTCGAGCCACCGCTCACCTCAACACTGATGTGGAATATCCTAGAAGGAAGAAAACTTTGATGATAAGGTTTAAAAATAATTAAAACCAGACTAAGTGAGCTAACTAGAACTGGTATAAATGTAGGTACGCAATTGGTCGCGGCACACCACCATCTGTCGGGTAACGTTTCTAACCAACCGTTTGAGTGATCACAAGGATCTCAGCCAGGCAAGCCTTACCTACTGACTTTGCTCAATGGAACAATCAGTCTTCATATTTCGTGTTAACATTGATTCTTGACCACCACGCAGTTCTACCCAGCTGTTGGTGGTCCAGGATCTAATAGCCTGTACGGTAAACGCTCGACTGACATACGGAGTATGTTACCTAACCATCGCAGGCCGCGTAATGTTGACCCATTGGCCTCAGTAACTATCCTCTCGAACATAGAAGTATTTCTGGTGTTTTCGATTGTGGCGTGTTTTGCTGGTTATTACTATTACATGGCGAACCAACACGTGATTGTTTTCTGATTGTTATTTCACCAATTCTGTTAAATTTCTGCTGCTCACTTTGGGTTTCAATAACGACAACCGGCAAAAGTTGATCTCGAATGTTCATTCCATACTTGGTGCAAACTGACTTCTACTTTCTTACAGCAAATTGTTATCTTATTTCGCATATTTGACACAGATGGAAGTTTTCCACAGTTTGATTCCCTGATAAAGTTTCCATCATCGTCACATTTTGTTGACACTCTCCTTATTCCGCCCGCGCATTGTTCACGTGGAATTCCTCCATTGTTGACAACATCTCGCGATCTCAAGGTCATTCTGTGTACAGGTTTTTTTCAAAAGAGTTGAAGGTTTTTATAATTTGCTTCCGTGTCATGAAAAATAATCTCACATTGACTTTACACACGCTATTGAAAGACATTGCATAGGGTTAGTTGCAAAATTAGAGCCACTAATCTCCAAACTTGCGTTGACAATTTTAACTTAAATTTTGTCACAGCGGGATAATCGACTTACTTTTCCATAAAATCTTCCCATTTTACTGAAGGACTTCCAGTTGTAGGTTTGTTTCGCCATATTGTGAAAAATGCGGTTAACGGAACCTCGATAAAAACCATCGATATCAGAATCGGTTGGTATTGCATTTGATACCAGCTATCAACGTTTCGGATGTTTCTGTTGCGTATTTTTGAAATAACACCGAGATTCACGCCACCCGAGTTAGGGAACGTTAGGTGTAATTACCGTCCTAGCACTGATGCCATACGTGTCCGGTAATCTTCTCGGGTTGCGGAAAACCCACCAAGGAGTGCACAGCTAACGACAAACGGAAACGATTCGCTCGCAAGTGTATCATTGTGGTTTTCAATAAGGATCCACTACCAGCTATCCGCTTGTCATCTCTGTCACTTTCATCATACCCTCATCGGCTTAGCCCGCCGACATCAACATAATCGTGTTAAATGGTGAAATGTTGACTTAACAACCGAGCTTTGTTCGGTCTTACTGTATCGGTACTGCCAAGTAATTTGCAATTTGCTCTGTTCATCCTGGCGGATGCATATACGGTTGATGCGGACGAGTCTAAAAGTGTGGCGGACAGTGAACAGGAGGTCTGGTTTGTCCAGTCCGCTCCGATTGAACGATATCAATCGCCCTTGCTTATATATATCTATATATGTATATGGACAAATACATTCTGAAACCCACCCACCGTTGTATTTAATACGTCTGATGCCCACTCATTGTTTTATCCCAGGTGCATGCTTACAGTTAATTCTTCCTTCCCATGATTATATTCTTCGTGCACTTTTTTTTGCTCCTCGATAAAGATTCTTGGGATTGCATTGCGACAGTATTCTTCATTGACACTGCTCACAATATCCTGGCCTATTTGGAAACGATTTGGCGAGTACTGAAACCTGGAGGCCACTGGATTAATCTTGGTAAGTTGTGTTTTATCTAAGGCAACCTCTGACCGCTTGTTCTGCTTGCAAATATCAAAGATCATATTGAGCTCGATTCTTTTTCAGATGCATCCAAAGCATAAGATTCGAAGTAGTGGAGCGATCACAATTCGCAGTGATGGGTGTCCGAGTGTACTTTCCTTTCTCGCCCAATTCATTACTGGGTTGAAACGTAGCTTGCTCAAACGATAAAAATGCACCGATTTATTTTGGTAGTTCTCATTGGGGTTTTTCTTCCGTGGGTTCAGTTACAACTCAAAAAGATTATCCTCACTGAAACCTACCAGACAATCGTCTTATGCTTCGCTCGTTCGTTTGTTCGCAGACATTCACTTTGCATAATAGGTTTTTCCGTTTATTCGCATCTAACCATTTTGGCGAGACTCTGGTATAGTTAACCCAACATTCAGAAAAAGTGTGAGAAGCTTTGTGATTGTGATAGTCATGCACAGAAAAAAGTTAAACAGCGTCAGCACCACCGGCTTATTTGGTCTTCACTATTGGACAATGTGGATACCACCACGAACCAGACAACCAAGCCAAAAATTGACGTTGAAGTACGTCATGTTTTCGTAATTCTTGAGCTTTCTTCGATTCGCAAAGCCTGCCGCTAAAAAAATTATCAGATGACACAAAACAGGAATTAGGGACTAGTGTATTCATAGTTAAACTTGGTAAACTTTCTGCCTGGCGTACAGTACCTTATATGTACTTCATTTCGGGTTTTTCCACTCCTCTATTCATTACCACTGGTTTTGCGTATGTTCGCCGGATTGATCGGTTTTTCAGGTCCACTTTTGTACCACTTTTCTGATTTGCCCGGAGAGGACTCCTTGGAACTAAGCTACGAGGAACTGCGGTCGGCCGTCCAACGAATTGGCTTCGAGATTCTGGTTAGTTTCCATATTTCTAATTAAATTTGCACTACTGGGCTTGTTTAAGTAGGCAAACTTATCTACCCATTAGTGTTAGGCGTCATGCCATGAGACTGAAGTTGGGTGAAACATCTGCGCGGAATAGAATGATACTGAGTTTGCCATCGAGAGCCTTGCCAGCCATTAAATACGTGTTTCTGTGTTGCATATAACCATCATTGTTATTGTTGCACACGAGTCTGATGACAGACTGATAAATGTGAGACGAAAAAGGGTTATCGGAAACCGGGACGAGCCACGAAATAGTGTAGTCCGTTTTTTGCCCCAAAAAGTTTTATCACATTTGGTGCGACGAAGGTTGTATCTCAAAGTGGTTTACTGTAATATTACGTTATGGAGATGTCTAAAAAATGTGCTTTCTCACACTTATGAAGTCAAATGC
The DNA here is from genome assembly GCA_008508345.1 of Paragonimus westermani. NCBI lineage: Eukaryota > Metazoa > Platyhelminthes > Trematoda > Plagiorchiida > Troglotrematidae > Paragonimus > Paragonimus westermani. The sequence goes on along the minus strand of QNGE01001469.1, from coordinate 63,823 downwards.
TTTAGCAGTGTCTGTTCCTTCTTGGACTTGGAATGTGGCAAAACAAAATCCTTCTGCGTTCTCGTTGATGTAGTCATCATCATCATCGACCATTAAAGTCACAATACCCGATGAATACCACATGCTGACTCCTGATGAAGATCGATTGTCGGTAGATCTTCTTAATCTTATACGAATGTGTCGAATATTACAACCGGCAGATTCTGAGTAAAGTGGTAATTCAGTGTTGTGTGCAACGGATTTTAATGGAAGAAGAATCAGACTACGTCCTAGGAGGTCTACATCCGTGATGATTAACTACGTTTCAGTTGCTGTTAAGAGGAACGACCTGGAAGGAGGAAGCTTTGACGTACGTACTTTCAAGGGCTCATGATCCTGGGATTTTCAGCGAAGATGTGGTAAGATCCGGAGGAGTTTATCATTGTTTGTTGTTCAGAAGGTTTGACGACGTGATGCAAGAAAAACGGTGAATATGTCCGCACAAGGTGGCCTTGTTTCACGAAAACGAAATGAATTTGAGTGGTCTGGACCATTTATATTGTTATTGGAGTGGCTCACATAAAAAGCGCGACACTTAGAACTGGGCTGGTGCGTGGATGTGACATTGTGTTGGTCCAGGGTCTTTCTTTTCGCTCCGGGAACTGAAGGAGATGTCTTCGTAATCAAAACAGTATGCTTAGTCGTATATTCAGACGTTTCCTATTCAGCTGTTGACATCTGTTGGCCAATTCAGCAATGAGAAAAGATCGTACTATTCAACTGACCCAAAGGGTGTTAGAATGATCAGTTGGTAATCGACTTGTTACAGTGGTCTGATGATTTCCGATTACTGGCGTTATTCCCACCGCAAATTGATGAAAACTGGATGTGTATATCACAATAGTCGAATTTACCAGTCGAAAAGTGGATTGGAAGAGGTTATCGGGCAAGCATTGACTAAATTTGATAAAAACTTGGTGGTTTACCTTCTCTCGTGGTTAAGCGTCTTATTGAAATACCTCCGCGAAACTGGGGTCACATCTGGTTTTATCTCGGGCTGACGATAATAGAATGTGATTGGTCTATTGATTGTATGATGGTTATTTTTTTGTATATTCTTTCCATGTGATATTAGCTGATACAACCTTGTTCTTACCCATGCTAGGTGATGTCTGAATCATTGCTTATATGGCACTAAGTCAGTGACGATTCATGTTATCACTTGGTAGATAATCCAAACGTTTACAACTAACGATCGAGTGGTCTATAAAGTTTATTTCTCATTGATTTTTGGTGAACAATCGAAGTCATTAGAACGCCGAGATGGGACGGGAGTTAGGCGTTACCTGAACAACATGTTATAAACTTCGGCCGTCGATAATGCTTTCAAAATATGTTCACAGTAGTACACAATATTTCGATCCAAATATGTATAATATGACGATTTCTAATGTAACTTTTCTCCAGTCAACCTTAACTGAGACATTCCACAAGAAGTACGATTTATTTGGTACTGAACGAATGAATGGTTGTTGTATCTGTTCTTATGTTTCAGTCCTCAGTATTAGGTGGGGATACCATCCCACGAATCTGTCATTTTGCTGATTTACACAATGTCTCCAGTGGAATGTTGGTCGTCAAAATGATTTTCTTGTTATTGAGTCTAATTGATTTAATTGATTGATGCGTGGGTGATCAGGACTCAAGGCTGATTAAATGAAGGGCTTACTTTTAACCGTAATCGGGGATGTTAGGTTTTGTACTAAATGCCAACTGGAACTTTGATATATATCGAACGAACAAGTTACAGAATTTTGCCCCACGCCTCAGCCGGACTTGCAATTGACATGACATTCCGTCCACTACTGATGTTCCTGTGCATTCAATGTCTTATCACAGCTGTACTTACATGAACCAGATTGACTTCACTCTCATTGTAATCATCAAAGATAGCACTACATCGGTGGTTCGCGCTAATGATTAATGATTAACTTGTGGCAGTTAAGTATCAGTGGTTCGCACTGATGTATTTCTGTCCATGATGGTGGTGATGAATGAATAACTGCTGTAAAACCCTGAGGAGCACGTCCAAGTTCAGTAGTGTAAAGGCGGGAAAGGTGACCTAACTAGTGAGAAGAAACGGTTGTATCTACTCCCAAATATTCAATCAAATGATCGGATAGTAAGTGAAAGTAAGGCGTCATCTGCAAGACAGTTTATTTACAGGTTTCACTCTCCCGCGTCATCAGGTGCACCTGCTCCACAGACAGATTGACCGAACGGTGGCATCATTCGTGCTGCTGAACCCGACTGGCCACCATCTCATCCACAATGCTCATTCACTGACTCTGTGAATGATGATAGTTCCAATCGAGTAGACGAGCTCGACCCACGGTGGCCAGCCCTTTAGTTAACTGTTTGATTTCTCTACACCAGGTCTTCATCTGCCCGCCTAGCACCCTACGTCAGTCGGCATCGTTCATACACAGCTTAATCATCTAAAAGTGTGCGTGTCCAATAACTAATCACGGGAACTCATTCGACATTCCCCACCACTTACCCACTGCTTACTCATTGGTACCACCGATGTGAACAACCTTGCATAGAAATCAATTTTCAAGTATCTTCTCCGACAGAACACTTTGGTTTAGAAAAAGAACGTCGAGTAAGTTAATTCTCTAATCTATTTTATGTCTCGAGTGGTTCATATCAGATGCTCAAACCCAATGAATGGCGCTCACCCCAACCCGTGTTACTTCATAAGCCCAGTTCGTTATGGTGTACAGATCTGTGCTAGTATCCGGTCTTCAACAGTTCTCTTATCCTGGTGTCTCCGTATGTTTTGTTGTCATACACTCAATTGAATATTGGTGATCATTCGTTGGAAATCCCGCATTCTAATTCCGCCTAGATAGCCAGTAGTACTTACAACGTGGTATGACTACACATTGTGTTCGGTTGCAGAAAGAAAATAAACGAATTCGTTGTGGCTACACGGAGAATCCGGCCTCCATGTTATCCTACGAATACCGTTGTGTCTATGGTCTTTTCCGGAAGCCGATCCACTCACCCACTCCACCCTAGTCATGCTGCATCATTTCGTCTCGTCTCTACAAACAGGTCACAAGCTCGATACAAATCTTATAGCCTGCTTTCGTTGCTGTGTATATAGAACTTTGTCATATCTTCTCCTGACAGACAAGTGAATAATCACAAGCCCGGCACACCTTTTTTAGTTCAATTTCCTCCCCCTGTCCAACGTCCTAATGTGTATTGGGGATAAATGAACGGTTTGTTTCTCTACTCGTCTGTTTGTTTTCCTTTCTCACTTATTCGGGTTGTGGAAATCGTCAAAAAGGTTTTTAAGCTGCCATAGAACACAGAACAAGCTGCTGTTAACCTTGTCACTGGGGTAGCAGGGTTCATCTATAAAAGCTGTCAGTTACCAGTTCTCTGGCCGCTTGCTGATTCAGTCTGCGCTGTCGTGACTGAGACTAGAACAGATCTGGGGCGCCGTAGTGTTCAGCCTTTCATACGTGCACATGACGTAACATACTGTCTGATGATTGTTGTGCTCTCAATTGAAAAAGGTTGAGACATAGAATGTATACAATACTTTTTTTTCCCGTGTCCTTGGATAATGGAACATAATTCTCCAACTGACACCTTCGCTATTTGTAAGCAGCCGGACATAAATAGGCTTTATATTGGTCGCATTTTCGAAAGAAGGTTTGATGGTTCTTAGGACCCATGCGTGGTGAGATGTTCGTTTGAAATGATGTATGAGGTGAGATATGAATGATATAACCAGGTTGCCTTGGCTCACGAATACAGAGGTGGAGGTTAAACTTCACGTATGATAATGTTTAATAGGTGACGTTTTTAGGCAGAGAAATGAAGCCACTGGTCACCAGCACACAATCGTTGGGCCCTGACGCCTTCCCTCGGCCCCATTGCTTTCCACCGCAGAAATTTGTAGGAAACGGGAACTCTTTCGCCACCCATTGAAAGCGGTCATTCGGGTACTTTACTATTCAGCTGTGTGTGGGAATTTTCACCCGAATGTAAAATTACTAGTGTGTTACTATCAATTTTAAATATCATTCCATTCGAGAATGTCCCCTAGTTCACCCGCGAAGTTGTATTCTATCGTTTATGACGAGTTCTCCAGACAGATCGATTCTTGCAAATAAGTACGTTAGCCACTCACTGGAAGCAGTCAAGGCTATCTACCTATACAACAAGGCTCTGCTAGTTGTTCCTTTGGTTGTATCGATATTGGTGTAATCGCTTCCCAGTATAGGAATGGTGGACACTTTTTACTGGCGGTTTTAACGAATAAGGTAAACCCTGACAATATCCCCGAATGTTCGTGCAATCCTGGGATAACCTTCACATTCGCTATGTGATTGAAAATATTAGATTTCAAGATAGGACACATCTGCTGTTTCTCACCACAGCTGATTTACCACACATCGTGAAAAGCGGTGCTAACTCCATCGATCAGGCCGTTTATTAGTTAAGTATTCCACAGGTCGTTTCAAAACTCAGTTACGTCCACTGTGCTTGTTGAGTGTGTTTTGCAATTGTATTAGAGCAGTCCCGGTTTAGAATACTAATGTTTCTGGTTTCCTCAGTGTTTTCTTTTGTTTTTGTCTGTGGAGCGCGCGACAATGTTGACTACGTGTTTTTTTCTTGATTCAACACTAATTGACACTTCAAAATTGGAGTACTCGCGACTAATTATCAACAGTGGTGACTCGCTCAATAAACGTTTGAGTGTTGTGCGGTCACTGCTTAAATCGAAACCATGTCTGAAGAGAGGAATGCCCAACAAAATAGGCCACAGTTTGCATGTTCAGTCTTCGTTTCAAGTCGAGCCCGCCTCCACTTGGTTTTGTAAATCACAACCGTATCTTCCTAGTCGACTTTTGTGGTGTAAATGTTCCTATTTTGTGTCTAAGTTGTTTGTGTATTGAAAAAGTTTAGTGGAGTTGGACAGCAAACTTGTAAGGTAACTGTTGTCTTACTTCCGTTGGCAACTGGGTTGTTTGCTCACGATGTGTGGGCACGTTTATTCTGTCTAAATTTGGAAAAAATGCGCCTCATCAACTTCTTTCCTATTCGTCCGCCTCCTTCTGTTTTCAAGACGGTTGTATGACACCGATATTTTACTGTGGCGTTTGTGAATTTTTTTCATCACGAATTTCCGGTCTGTTAAATCAAGGCAGTTGGGTGGTTAGTTTTATGCATCGCTAAATGTCGGGTAACTGCTTCTGTGACGTTGCCAGTCGTGCACACACTGGTCAACTTTGCGTTTCATTGATTCCCATTATTGTTGCCCGGTTGTCCTAAATCTGGGCTCAGTATGCACGGGTCGAACTGAACAAAATCGGTGTTTGGGCACAATTTTTGATCAATGCTACCAGTCACTATGCTGGCCTGTGCGCTGGCTACTCGGATGGTACTACCAACTGTTATACCTGAGCTATACGTAACATCAATTCTCCTGGCACACCACTAGGCAACCCCCGTACGGCAAGGTAAACGATTTGTGTCCGTGCGACGTGCAGACCATTTTGGGTGTGCACAATAAATGGACGGAACTAATTTGAACACGATCCGGTGTTCAATTAGTGCAGTGTGTCGGCTGCCTTGTGTATGGCGTCGCGTGATTTTCGGCTAAGACTGGCCGGAACAAATTGTCCGCGCCCATGTATAGCGCTACAACGCACCAGCAACAGACGCCGAAATAGGGATGGCATTAAAGTTGCCTAACTGAGTGCCACCTGTTTATAATTTCTATGCACTATATCTGCCTAATTCTGACAACGCAAGAAATGCCAAACATATTGAATGCCATCTGCAACTTATAGAGCACAGAGAAAAGCGAACGAAATACCAACTTGTAACAAGTACGTTCTCGGCCCCCTTGAATCGAGAGTACATAAGGCAAAACCTGTAGAAAACGTTATACTGTATTTGTACTTATTACTGGACGTACAAAAAGTAATTTGCTACACGGATTAGGATGGTGCACACGCCGCAATCCCAAACTGCATCTTGACTGGTTTTGTCTTTGCTCGGACAAGTCAGGCGTGCAGAGGGGGCGAACAAGACTCCGGGCGGCAACATTCTGGTTACAGATCAACTAGCTCTCATTTCGTTATTGTTGGGTCACAATTACTTGCCACAGCATAAACGAAAAGCAACTCCTTATGACATCGTTTGCTCCTGGTTGACTTGCTGATCTCTTACTCCAATTCCCTTGCCCCTGTTTTGCCGTCTGCACTAATGTAAGCCGTCCGTTAGTTAGTGACCGTGGCTGCGCATCATGAAAATTTGATCGCAACTCTTTGATTTGGCTCTAATTCATAGCCAATCCCTTTTGGTCGGTAATAGTCGATTCGGTATGCTGTTTGTAAAGTCAGCCTACGGACTTTGCCTTGCTTGGTATTACCGGATTGACACTGCGGTTGGCTGGAACGCTCGGAAAATTTCCGCTTACACAAGGTGTTCACCATAAATACCCTAGGATTTGCGTGTTAACGCCTTATCGTGGTTCAGCACTGGTAGCGTTACAAGTCTAAATTGCGAATTTTCTCTCTCAGCCCAACCACTTCATACAGTTGAATAGATTTCTCGCAAGTGCATATGTACTCGGGCTGAATTTGCTGTTATGCATGAAAATCAACTAATACATCCTCGTTGGATGGGGCTCCTCTTTACTCCCAACAGAATATGGGTCTGCTGCGACTGCATCACATGCCTCAATTTTTTGACACGGTTTTCACAGTGAGCACCTGGCTAACCAGCCGGTGGTTATGCTGTAGACCTGTTCTTCCATAATACTGTGCGTATTTCATCGCAAGGCTGTCAGCGAATCCAAATGTTGTTCATCGTTATGCACAATGCTACACTTCGTTTTCCACTCTGGATCAGAAAATGCATGTTCCAGTATGCTTTTTCAACTGTGGTGGCACGTTTTTATTAGTAATGTAGCAAACACACGTGCGATTACCAGTTAAAATGAGAAGAGAAAAATGCCGAATATGTTATTGCGCTAGTCAATCTATAGCAAAGATGGGAACAATGTAAGGTGCGTAAGGTATGTCGTACGTTATCTCGTCGTCTAGTTCGCGTTGAGTTGGGTTAGAGAACCCGTTATGGAAGTTCCCATGGCTAACAACCATGTTAAACAATGGACAACGTGTTATTTGTGTGCACTCTAGAATGATCATTGACGACACCAGGGGGCGTTGAACTCTCCGATCTTAGCCGAAAATGAATGAATGAACTGAGCTAGCTTTGCAGGCCTAGACATTATCCTTTAAAATTTGTGGCAAAATATCAAGCTTCGTTGAAATATTTAGTGCAGAACGCCAGAATGGTAAGTAGCCTACAATTGCACACGAGTAGGCTAGCGAGTTAATTATGGAACAATTTTATTTGGAAAACAATCAGTGAGTTTCGGATGAGGACATCGGCTACTGTATGTTTTCTAACATGACATTATTTTCAGGCGGCAGTTTGTGTGTTCCAGTGTTCGGATGTCCACACGGTTACCAAAGAAGGGAGACGTCTTGCAGTCTGCAATTTTCCACCCATTTCTCGTATGCCATGTTCTGCAAATATGCGAATGGCTTTGCTTCAAGAGACATATCAGAATGTACATCGGTATTCATCTTGCTGTTTGTTTCTTAGTCCTGACGTTCGCCAGGACTTAGTTTTTTTTTAAATCCGGAGTCGTCAGCTCGCTGTTTTTGTCACTTCTTTTCCTGCCCGTCAACTAACCGAATCAATCTTGTGATTGTGAAACTATTTGGTCTTATCCAGGACCTACTGAACAGTTTAAGCCACGTAACACGGAATAGCTTACTACTATCATAGTCAGTACCTAGATGACAGAGATGTGGTGTAGCACAGCGTCATCGCGCATGAGAAGCAATCGAGTTTAAACAAGGCACGTCGTACTTCAAGGCGAGTGTAGAAATGGGTCCGTCCCTATCTTTTGAAGTCGGTTGCGATTGGATTCGATCACTCGTTCCACACAAAACGCATGCTGATCTGATACGGTAAGCTGTATACATCTTCCGTATTTGGTTACAAAATTTGTGCACGGCCAAGTGCTACAATGGTTAAATTATTCACTCACTGTTTTCACAAATTTTGTCATAAAAAGTTGAAGTTCTACGCATTTGTCCTCTGTCTACAGTTCACAATGTTCAGCACTCATTCACATGTTACTGCATTTTACCGAAATATCTGTGTTCAGTTTTCTATTAAACTTTTTTCTCTTATGTTCCATCTCTTGTATTCAGTTTTTTTAAGCGTTGTGTATCACCGCAATGTATGCCTGACCTAATTGTCTGTGCGTAAACACCACCTATTTTCCTCGATTTTGGCGCGATAAAACTAAAAGACCAGTGTTTTTTGCCCTATTGGCTGTTGTTTTTTTGTTGTGACGCGATTCAGACAAAAACAGCCTACATTTAAAAATGACTGTTTTGTCACACTCATCTATATGAATTCCAGGATAGAAGCGAATGACATCTAATCACCCATGAAATGCTGATCAGCACATTTACTCTGAACAAAACTGTTGAATATTCCAATTACACAATTGTGCGTGAGTTTACCCTCAACACCTGTTATCATGTCACAACTGAGCGACAAAGTTCCGTGTTATACAACCAGTTGTTTGTACTCATTTGTTTGCCATCGCCGGGCCTTACATGTTGGTCGTACTACAGGGCGATTGTCTGATAGAGTGCGTGCACGACACCCTTCGTGGTTGAACAGTGGTATTGTAAAAACGGTTTCAAGCACGACTGTTGTTCATTTGACCGACTCTAATCATTCCAGTTCATCAGAACAGCAAGAAGACATACATTGCGAGATTCAAACATTCCGTTTATTCTCATCAGTCGGTTACATAAAACATTCGGTTATGTAGTTTAAGCGCGTAGCGTCAAAACAATGAAATGAACGAACTTCACTTAGTTGCAATCAGGTTTCGCTGCTACGACAACGAAGTTGATTGCGTCAGTACCTTTTGCCAACAAAGGGCCGATGCGTGACGCTTGATCAACATTGCCTCGGAGAACGCCAACAATCTAGGGTCGCGATTGCGCAATAGGACCGTGAACGAAGTGTCGGGGTAACTACATTTCGTTGCCGTGGCAGTGAAACCTGATTGCAACTAAGTAAAGTTCGTTCATTTCATTGTTTTGACGCTACGCGCTTAAACTACATAACCGAATGTTTTATGTAACCGACTGATGAGAATGAACGGAATGCTTGCATCTCGCAATGTATGTCTTCTTGCTGTCCTGATGAACTGGATAAAGGGAACTGCGTTTCTAATCCTTAAGTCAGTAAGGAAAATACTTTTGGGACCTCCTACCGAGTGCCAAGGGATCATTCAAAAATGGTGAGGTTCCGAATGTTGACCTTTGCTGTGACCATTAGCATCTGACTCCCCACCCCAGACCTGTGCGCTCGGGAGAAGTTCGTGCGGACACAGTCTCTTCTGGCCCACAGCTTGAAACTGATAACGAGCACTCCGCCGTGACCTCTCCTGGCCGTTTTTCCGGCTCACTCTAATCGCTGTTTTCACAGTTATTGTGTTCTGACTAACTTAATGATCAACCACAGAAAACAAGTCTTGTTCGCTATTTTGTCGTTCTCATAACATCGGTGGGTGTTTCCGGACGAGTATTCCAATCCCTGTTGTAGCTTGAGTGTGCACTGATCACATGACTCGTAATTTTCATTCTCGAATCTATTCTTAGTCGAAGTATCAATATGTTTCACCTATGTTTTGCACCACTTACATGACCGTAGTTAAATGAAGCGATCGAGTAACCTGTTTGTCAGTATTTGTGCATTGACAACTCACACTATCTCATAGTTGATTTGAAATCGTTTGCGTATCTATCTGGACTTCGTGGTTGACACTATCCAGAATCGGTAAACAGCGGGATTTGTGAACAGTTTACCAGATGGCTAGTTCTTCAGTATCGGACTCTGAGCTTCAAATTACACTTGTACACAATTAACCTCGATTAGCCGATGCAGACAATTTTACTTCCCAAACGTGATTATTTCGTCTACACTTTCTTAAAGTCCAACGTAGCGTTACTTCCTTGTCAATTTCAGCGAACCATTTCTTGAGAGGTCAGATCTTGTGTCCCTGAATCCGAAACACTATCGCTATCTGAATACAGCTGCTGAGAACTCTGGAGGGCTGATGGATTGAATACCGTCCACGTCCTACTCCCACCAGATCATTTGTAAATTTGTGCTTTCCAAAGCGCTTGGTGTAAATTCTCTACCCATCGTATATCTGGTTTGCTGTGGTCTTCTTGGGGTCTCAGAATGAATCCGGTTCGTTCACGACCGATGAGCAGTAGTCAAGGCGTATGTATTGACAGCCGAATTGTTCATTTGGATCACTCCATTTCGATCGATCTAATCGTGCGGAATATGGATAGTACTCGAAGTTGCCTAACTAGCCATACTATCTCTGCGTGCTGTAGTTAGTAGGGAAGTGAAACTGTGTGATAAGTTTGCCCAGATTGAAAATCTCAGCTCTGACTTTATCAACGATTATTCGTTATTCTCTTCTAAAATATTTCCACTTATGTGAAGGGTTTGGATAGTCACCTTCCTCACCAATTTTGGCATAAATTCGGATCAAGAACATTCATGGCGCTGATCAGACTGTTGGTCCTCTTCGGATATTAACTGACAGAGTTTCCATTTTGGAGAATTGAATTCCAATTTTACAGGATTTCTAGAAGCAGTCTTGCAAATCGTGAGTGGGTTGCTTGAAATCTTTACATTCTGTTGGCCTATCACCTCCTCAAGTATGTTCATTATTCACTTTGGCTGGTACTCACTTGATTCTCGTAAAACTGATGATCCCCATTTCAGTAACCACATAAATGCGTTCATTCCTGTGGACCAGTCGTAGGTGAGGCTCATGGAAAGATGATTCATACATTTCAAAGACGTAGCGTCATCAGTGCTCACTCAAATCACTGCACAGCCTTGCGATCCTCTTGTTTTGCGTCGGAATTTTTGCAATAAAAAATAACGCCCCACTGTCACCTGAAACCGAAATATCAAACTGCGTTCATGAATATCCATTACAGTTCTCATTCAATTTGGGTAACGTGCATCGCTTGTCGATCGATCAGTCGTGCCGTGGGCCGATAGCCCTAGCGTTTAAAGGGTTCTGACTACGAGCAACGAGACCTGCGTCGCAACTTTTGCCAGGATGGTCGTGTTACTTGCGTTACTTGTTACTGAGGACTATTCTGACATATACTGTTTTTACTCATGAGGTTGTATGTCACACCATTGGCTGTACGAGTACTTGGACGGCGCTGAGCAATTCTCTTGTCCTCTTCGCTGCAGATAATCCACTTGAGACTGTAGAATGTTTCGTTGGTTGAAGGAACTGTCGTAGAGGCGTCAAGGAAACAACGCGTTGTTTCCCTCAATCTTCTAAGTCTGTTCAGAGAAAACAAGCATAGTAAACAGCCGTGTTTTTAGAACAATCAAAATAAACTTTCTGGGAGTTTCGCCTCATAGTTAAACCGAACGCACTCGTGCTACCTATATGAAAAAATGTCCTATTTTTGTTGAAAATTGTCCGTAATATGTGTGCAATCATTTCCTTCCCATTGCCTTAAGGCTTACCCCGTTTATGATGCCAGTTGTGTTCGGTCAACTTTGTCTCTATCTGTTATTCGCAATAAATGAGGTGACGGCTGGATGTCGTGACCACCGAATGGCTTATTCGAACTTCTGTCGATACACAATTAACGGGTCGGGTTATTAAGACGCACTTCAAGAGGATGGGTTTATTTCGTACACCTTCTATCGTTCCACTACTTTGTACGTGCATCCTTGAAAGTGAGGACAACTGAAGCATGCTGTACGATTAATAATAATGATCTTGGCTGTTCCAATATGTGAGGCCAGTAGGTGCTGCCTGTCATTTTAAACACTTCAGACCGCTGTGTTGGGGCCTCTGTGTAACACACTGCAGTCAGTGGCTGACCTGCGTCTATACAATTACCGGCGCTTCTTAGTAGCCACACGTGGGCTATACTGCCCATGTTAATTGATACTTTATTGCACGTTTCACGTTGAGGCTGAGCCGATTCCAGCCATGCTATTGCCTGGCTAGGATCGAAACTGCCAATTAACGTATGCTCTTTAAAAAACGTAGCAGAAAAGGCAACTGGTCATCCTGGGTCCTGTCAGCGGATTGCAATTTTACACGTACGCGTTCGTTATCGACCAATTGAATTAACCTTGTTGAATATTGCTGACTTGTAATTGGATCGAGCCTGACACCAGCGTACACGTTTATCATCACTTCGCATGACTGCATACCATTATTTCGAATACTACATATGGTTCAGTAAAATGACACGATCAGTACGAATTTGCCCTTACTCGTTTCTGTTTCTGTGCGGTTATAATGAGTTACTCTAACTTTGTTGGCGTTTGCTATAACCATGCCTGTGCAACTGTACATTCAGGATGAATATGGATGAGGGATATCCGCGTATGTGTTACGGACTTGATCACAACAGAAACCGATACCGTGCAAACATCCCTCTGAATATTAGTTATGCATTCAATCGATACCGTGAAGTAAACAACGATAACGATTTCAACAGTTTGTGTTGTGGGTCAAAAACATGAGTGTTACACAGACTGTTTATTCACTAAACCGACATAAGTGATATGAGCTTCAACAGCACAACGAATCCATATACCTGTTTGTGTATGACATTAATTTGGGTAGGCAACTGTTGCCAGTGTCGAGTTTGTGTATAGAAAACACGATTTCCTTTCGGTGTGCGGTTCGGTGTATTTCTCTCCGTATTTTCTCCAGACTACCTCAAAATATCAATGTGTGCCTTCGTCTGACTACTAACGGGTAGTATGATGTGATCGCTCCTCCTCACCTCACGTTTCATTTGCTCTAGGTAAGTGGATATTCAGCCACTGTACACGTAGCAGCAGAGTATAATTCGACTTGGAGTCGTGCCGAACCCATAACCAGCTAAATGATACTAAACGCCTCTGTTCTCTAATATGATTAACTATGTATACACTCTTGATGAACAACTGTGCATTTTGGGTAGCGTAACGTGAAAAGTACCTACACTCGTTCTCTTATGTTTTTACTTTGGACTGGCTGTTTCGGGAAGATAAATTGCACTAGCAGACATTTTAACTTAGATTCATCCGATCTTAAGAGGTGTGTGTTGATAACAATTGGTATGGCAAACTGTTCATAGCTGAGCGTTGATCCGAAAGTAAATAGTTCTCAGTAATATCGGTGCTTCCTAGCCAGCCGTAACTAAGATAAATCAGTCTATCAGATCATTCGCCTGCCAGCACCTTAAGACAGTTTTGACTTGTCTTTGTAGTTGACTTTCGTTTGTTAGGAGAAAGCCAGTGCTTCATATTGTCTTTGTTGAGTTATTTGCTGATTACACAAAGCTTACCATCTGTTACACTATGTCAGTCGGCTTGTTATTGCCAATTTCGGTAGTTTAAAACACACATGCACACAGTACCAGTTGAATAAACAGATGCACATGATTTCTTCTGACATTTCTAGTCTGTAAATTATGGTAGATATCCTTGTCGACTGAGTTATTCGGACGTGTGCACATTGTTCAGGCTTCTGCTATTCTGCGCTCCACTTTCTGTCTACACAGACATAAAGAGGTAAGGGTTGGGCTTGTTCGTATCCCATCGTGTTGTTGTTTGTTTGACCGTGCTAGGGCTCGATTCGTCAGTGTGCTATGCATCAAATCCGAACGGAGTGAAGTAATCAGCGAAAAACTGACCCTTGTGAACGTGGATTTTTAAACAATACACGAGGCTGATTGGAATGCCACCGCGTGTACCAGTTGGTACGAGTGAAGTTGAAATTTGTGCGGGTACTCTTGGTTTTTGTAGATCCTAAAAATCAAGCGGAATACCTTGTTCATACTGCAGTACCGTTGACTCCCAATTCGAGATGTTATTGTGGTAAATTAGATCGTTCAAACTTTTGAGTTTCGTTGGTTTTTTGTGCCATAGTTACGCAACACATACGGTCTAGCAAAATAATGGACTGGAGATGTCTGTATCATTTGACTGACTGGTGCTTAACAACAGTAGGACTCATGTGTAATTCGCGTCACCCAACGCTTTCGCAAGTGCGCAATCTGGATAGTGTTTTTCCCGTCGTTATCGTTGTTGTACACACCTCGTACCGACTGGTGACATGGTGACCGCCGACTGGCGCTCATTCACTTTATCATCACTTCAGTTAACCCCATACAGTTCCATGTAGCTCGTGGCACTGACTTTCAGATATCACAATCTGGCTACTGACCGGTGTGTGAACTATTGGCTAGCATGTTACGAGTGCGCTAACGAAGGAAAGGTGTACGCATTAACGATTCGATGATGGAATAGACATTCTCACGGCAATTTTGTGTCTTAATCAATATCTAAGACGCCGTCTGGTCAAATGGATGTGTTGAGTTGTTTATTCTACAAGGGCTAGCTGTAGGAACAATTTTGAGCAGCACTGTCCATCCGGAATGACAGGATATTTCAGTGATAATGTTCTGACCAATCGATGGTGTTTTTTTATGATAGTTGATAAAGTCTTGTAACGAAAACTCAACCCTGTTTGAGGCGAATTCAGACAGATTTCGTCTTTCATTTTTATCCAGCTGCTTACCATAATCGGGTTTCGTTATTCCATCAAGCAGAAAAGTGACGTGCGGTTGGTTCGTGCGAAGATCCAATAGGCGTACGGTGAATGTTATTCACTGAAGGTCACTTAGTCGGTCGATTTAGCAAAGTGCACACGCTTACGTAATATGTTGGCCAGCCGATACTAACTGTCCTCGATCATTTGTTTTGTGCACGTCCATCTGTGATCCATGCACACTAAGCGATGGAACCCACGCTGTCCACTATTTTGTCCGAGAGACATATTTCTTCGCAGTACACGCACAGTACGTACACACTACACGCCACTTGATGCAAATCAGACCGAAACATTTTTCTGTTGATGGTGCGTGGTGCCAAAGTTGCTTTCTATGGCATCTTCTGCTAGATTTCCTATTGTTTAAACAAGATCGAATAGATCGGAAAAACAAAGTAATTTGGCGAACGTGGTTGAAGTTGAAAGTACCTAAGAACATAACTGTGGGTTCCGTGTAGATTCAACCAAGCTACCAAAACCGAATACGCTCACATTGTACCTGTTCTGTCGGTTGAGTTGGATGGAATGTAGATGCGGTTCGGCACTACTGATTTGGTCAAACTCCATACCGGAGTAACCAGCTACGTCATAAATAATGCCCAATTTTTGATGTCCCTGACCCATTCCTGTTAGTAACGCTCCAAATTGAGCTTTCGTCCTCTGAAAGTAGACGCACCTTTAGGGATCAAATTCAATTTAGTGGCGTGATGATTCCGTTCTTCCAAAGTCGCAACCATCAAAATTCACAAGAAAACGATGAAATCAATATGGTTCGAAAGCAGTGAGTTTATCAGTGTGTTTATGGAAACTTTAAACTTCGGCTGGATGAGTATGTGGACGACTGTGTCCACATGTGAATGTTCCCAGCTCTCACTGTGGCTCCGTTACTCAGCTGGGTACAGCGTCCACCGCATTTCGACGTAATGTCTCTGTCGCCTGTTTGAATCCAATCAAAGTCCAGAACGTTTTGCATTCAGGTGTCTTTGAAACTAACTATGTTAGAACGTCACTGATAAACAGTGACGTTCATGGTGTCCATCTCGGAATGCTTGTAAAATTCTGCCTGAGTAGGTGACCCCTGGATTATCTGTTGGATTCCATGTGGGAGAGTGGGACGAGTAAACAGCTGGTTCCAAATGTGACTATTCCGAACTCTTGCATGCGGCGTTTGCACATGCTGTTTCCGTCACTGGTTCGAATCCAAGCAAAGCCCTGATTTTCCACCATCAAGTAGCTTCGAATATAAGCTTATGGTTTTCATGCTATTCACAGTCCAAGAATTCCAAAGTTTTACAGCAACCGCTAAAACTCTGCGTTATCAAGTGTAAAATTGGATGTGACATTTTTTGTCCGATTTACTGCGCATCAGCCACCGTAATCAACACTCCCCAGTTGAAAACCTGATATAATTTTATACTGAGAAAATTAAAAGCCGTATCCGGTTTCAGCTTGCTCACCATCTATCTAATAATTATGGGTGGTCATTTGAACTCTTGAACAAACCTACAGAGAGGAACAATGACCATCCGCCAGAAGTTTCGCACTGGACATATAATACGCGGAGCACTCGTTTGTGACCTGTTGCCCTTTCACATGAGGTATTCAGTTCTCATCATCGACCATCAAAATAGTTTTTGTTGAGTACAGTTGATGTTTCGGAACAACTAAGCTAACGCAACTCTCCACTTAGACATATTTCATGGATCATACAAGGCAGGAAGAGGTGAACAAAGCAATCTGAGGACAAGGCTTCCATTTCCAGGTTTATATGTTCATAGGTCAGAGAAAGTTCCTCGAGTGTGCGTTCCACTCTCTCTGTTGGCCGGGGAAAGGTTGGTTTTGATGGCTTATACGTGCAGGGAAGACATGAATGCAAGAAAACAAGGGGATATTTCAGTGAAACTTTTCGTATGAAGCCATATCAACAAGGAACTTGCGACACATCTAAACAACACTCCGTCAGTAATGCACATTTAGTGACTTAATGGACTGGAAACTTGTAGTGCAGGATTTCTCTCACGCATATGCTGATCGAGTAAGATTTCAAAACCTTCGACTTATTCAGCTGTGATCAGAGCGTTGGATAACGTTTTCTTATGTGAACAGCTCTCAAGTGTGAAGTTGTGCTGTCTGCAGGGTGACCTAGCTATTCCCATACTCAATTTCTCTGATTGACCCTTTAAACATTCATCCTCATCTAGTGAGAGATGTAACAATGAATGATCCGGGGTATGAAGTGACCTGTGAGTAAGAATCAGGCCTCACATATGATGTCTGTAATTCACTCAGAATTGACCTTATTCTGCTAATCTTTCAGAGTGCGGGGTTCTCTAGACACTCATACTCCATTTTAGTTGCTCACCTCTGAATACTTTTGAAAAGTGCCAGTTCTATTTATACTTAAATCGTGGGCAAACTGTGGGAGCAAGCGTAATAGGAAACAATTGGCAGTGGAATGCTTTACAAATATTTCTTGACGGATTTGAGGTCAGTTGCAACTTTCCAGCTATGACTGCTAAAGTCCTAGACAGACGCAACCTATTCGTCACCACAACACACACACGCACAGTGATTAGACAAGCTATGACACTAGACTCGAATTCCGTCTTGCTGGAGTAGTCGTTCCTGATATGAGGAAAATGACCCAACGTTCATCAAGGTTGCCTCACGACAGCGAGGTCTGACTTGTGGTACTGATCGAGATAAGATTCAACAGTGGTGAAACCTGATTGAAATAATTCAGTTCAGAAAATTATCCAAATGCAATCCCCAAGCAGAGTTATGTGCTTTAAAGGCTCAGCAAGAACGAAATATTTTGGAGACACTGTTGAGAAGGCCACTACTAATCAGTAGCTGAATTGCAGTAGGAACCATGCACTAATAAAGTGAGAAAGTGTATGTGAGATGGAAAAACTCCTGATTGAGACAAACATTGTTCTGACTTTGGTGAGACCATCGTTGGTATGTAGAAATCATGTAGTGTTATTGTTCATGGACTTCCACTTTCCTAACAATGAAATTGAAGTGGAAGTTCACTAGTTACGTGTAGAGCTGGACAGTTACGGAGAATTTCATTCTTTCGCATGTGTACACCAATGTGGTCTGTCTATTCATACAGTGCGTTGGTAAGTTCGAGACAGTGCCTTCTCTCTTCTGGGCGAGGAAGCGATCAAATTGAGTGAGTCAGCTCCTGCTCATAACAGAACGCCTTCCTCCTTGAATCTCTAAGTCCAGATAAACTCATCACTGCGAGTAAACCTTTGCGTAATCCCATTCTGCTGAAGCGACTATCTGCCTCAGCCTAGCGAGTTTTGTTTTTAAATCTGAATGACTCGGGAAATCGCAATACGAGGCGGTAGTACGGGATATCGGGTTGAAAGGCGAAACAAAATACGATTTAGTTTACGGTTGGGTGCAGTTTTCTTCGCAATCTGGCTGTAGGACGGTCTTGTGAAAATGTAAGTTTTGATGGAGTTTGGTTACAGCTGACAATCACTTGGATTGACCGTTTACGGTCATCCACATTAGGTGACTATTGAATGCTGTGCAATGAACATCGTTTTTTCATCTGCTACAATCTTTTTAGTTGACTCAGACTAGTCGAAGCACGACCATTTTGCAAACAACTTATATGTGATAGAGCAAGCAAAAACGTTATCGCGAACGGCAAGTACCTCACCACCGTACTACAAAGGAGAAGCGAAGACTGTGGAAAAAACCTACGCGTACGTTTAATTATTAGTTAGACCTTACCTTTAACAAACTTGGTTGATCGAAATGACTATTTTATTCTCCTGTAGGTGAACTTTACCTGACTGACCTGTGTGCCATGGTCAAACTACAATAAATCGGCAGAACAATCACAGTCTCAGCGTCCACTTTAACGATCCCCCGGCGGGTGCGCTTACAAGAATGGTGGTCGGCTTTGAACGAACGCAGGAAGTTATTTACCATTATGTTCCTAAGTCTGAACATTCGCTATGTAAACAAAATTTGTTTGAGTGATCCAACAGGAAATGTGAAGGACATACTCTATGGTTGTTAAAGACAACATATTCGCTTACTTATCGCATGAAGTTCAAATTGAATCTGTTAGAGCTTTACTGTTTAATGGCCAGCACCTTGACATTTATTAGGTGGCAGAAGTACGTCTTTGACGTTGACAATAAATTCTACAGCCTCGCAACCCCACCACCCACACAACAGACAACCGTGTGCATGACTGGCAAGTTTACGGTAGGTTGCGTGGAGTATTTCAGAAACACTACAAATCGGAATGAGCATTCCATCACCACGTTCCAGCAAGCTAATGGACTGACAAGTTTTAAAAGCTGTAGTGCACACTGATGAGTGTTCGGTTTGCTGAGTGGTTAATTGCTTGCAAATAGCCCATTTTATCAAACCTTCTTCGAATATATGTCTTTTGCATTCTTCAGGACTGCTTTTGTCGAACAACAAATCGTTCTGTTTTTCTCCGTAATTGTCTTAATTGTTAAGTTTTGGGACTTCAATTGACTCAAGTGCTGTTTAGTGGATGGATTCCATCATCTAGCGGGTGCAACACTGAGACGTCCAATTTCGCTACACTCCATTCAAGTTAATCCCACTTAGATGTTTCCCATTGCGATTATACTACTTCAGCCATTCACCAGATTTTACAACCGTGACTGTATCGTCCATACTGCTAACTCTGTTTAAATGTTTGGACAAGCAACAGCAAGCGTTTATGAGAGGCAAACAAATTGCTTCTACACCACTGGTTCCGTTACTCACATAATTTTATTAGAGGGTTGTGGCAACTGACGCTTCTGATGTTGGTCTTGAATGATGCTATCATAGTTTGATTAGGGATAGAAAAAAATTATTGTCTATGTCTCAGATTTTGTCCGTAACGAAGCGTTTGTTAGCGATTGCACGTGAACTTTCCTGAAATTCAGTTTAATTTAACGGCTGATCACGTGGCTCTGACTGCGCCGTAACCATGTGGCAATAAAGGATGCGGACCTGTCCGTATTAGTCGACGGTAGAAATTCATCATCATATTGCCTGATGTCACAAAATCAAGCAGGTGACGCCTAATTGTGTTTACCCACATTCAACCTGGCTAAACTGGACGAATATGAAGAAGCGTATTTGATCGTCGTACTCGACCAGGCTGGATCGGGACGGTAATTCTAAGAAGGCTGAACTGTTTTGTCTGTTGATCGGTCCAGTGGTAGGCACATTCCGAATGACATTATATCCAGCTACAAAATGTGAGGAGTGAACTAGCTGCGGGTTATGCATGTGTAATACGCAGACCCCGGTTCATCCGATCAATATTTCTTTTCTGTCAGATGATTGCCTGCTACCTGGTAGTGTCAGAACTCAACCTGGCCTCGTGAATGGGCTTTGATGGCTGTACAGTGCATCTGGATTTGATGTATCCATGAAAGATTGTAGTCTACGTTAGCAATCGAAATTAGCGACGAAACATATTTCAACCTTTGCACAGAGTGTTGAACATACTACAAAGTCGTGTTCAAAAGTGACATTTCACATGGCATTGGTAGTTAAATCTTGTCGTATTAAGTGGCCTCAAGCCAATTTTGGGTGGTGGTATTATTGTCATACATATCCTGCATTGGATTAAGCACATCTTCGCTTACCTCGATACCTCATTGGACATCGTAACCAACAACGATCCACAGTCAGTTGGTTACGGATTCAGACAGTTTCTTCATCAGCGTGACAGAATGCATACTCGTACTGTATCCTACAATTTGACTATCAACCACTTAGAAGAGCAGCTTCACACTGTTTCGGCTTTTAATCCGATACGGTCAGGCCCAAGAATTTAACGCAAAGTAGGTGGAATCGTATGTTCGCGATCTCCTTCAAAAGTGACACGTTGGAGACGATCGGAAAATTTATCCTTTTGGGATGATCGTGCCAGTTTCGATGGAAGTTCTGACAGTTCAGTTGCCAAGTCACATAGGAACCATCATCACGTATGACGTGCATGTGCCCCCATTCCTTACCACGGGGGAGATTTTACAACCCCTTAGTAGACATATTTTCTTTGTTTGCCTGCTTCTGCACAACTAAGGACCTCGTGAAAGTATCTTTTAGGCGACACGATTTTCTCCTCTTAAAATGACTGGAAAAAAGAAACGATTACTATGGTGTATTCTGAATTCTTCTGATGGGTTCGTTTGGGTGCGCGCTGCGGATTGTGATTTCTACTAAAATACAGTTAACTATTCTTGTTAACAAGAACCTTACAAGTCAAAGTGGACATTTCCTCTGGATTAGTGGGGAGGAGAGATGAAAACCCAGATGACTTCCGTGCATTAATGTTGGTTGAACTTGGTACAGCTTCTGCGTGTGATAAGAGGGCTGCATTTCCCAACCGTATTCTGATTGTCATGCGGTCAGCCCGATAACTGTGACTAGGCCTACCATAGACTTTTCCATGGGTTTTCGAGTAAACATTCATGCGAATGATAGGATTTTGCAGGCTGGACTTCACAGTATTCGGAGACAAGTTTTTAGGCGTATACTACTATGGTATTGTTTACATGTGGGAATTTTTAGGAAATCTTACAACATAATCAGCGAAAGGAATAACCTTTCTATAGAACGAACCAGCTGTTCAAGTTCGCTCTTTCCATGATGACGGGGGTTATGGTCAGTGTTAAATAGTAGTCTGTTAAAAAGTGATAACCGATGGCTTGCAGAAGTAAGGAGGTACGTGAATGCTGGTTCTGCATCAAATGCATTGACATTGTGTCACTTTTACTTGTCAGTTGGTTGATCATATCGAGATTGGATTGGTATACTCGATTGTGTCGTCGGTCTTCAAATTATCGATGCTTGGTTTAATATAACACGGTGGATTTAGGCATGAATTAATAAGCTCTTTTTTCGTCGGTAACTTTCTGTGTCTGATCATCGGTGAGGACGAAAGCTATTGCAGTTGTGCATGTCCATGAGATTTCGTCCTTCGTGTACGTTCCCTGCCCATTTAACTTTTCTTAACAATACATAGTTGGTTACGGTTTGCCGGCAGCATCATGGTAATTATCAAACTCAGTCGAATTTTACAATAGAGTATATATATATGCTATCCCTCAGGAAATCAGATGTTGACAACTACCTCCAGTAATCGCTCAAGAGAAATTATACTCTTGGTTGCCCTGACATGATTTGTTTAAGAAAATCTGTCTGTCTACCGCAATTAGTTGAGGAGTTATCTAAATTTGTGTTTCGATCACTGTTGTTCTTGGCGACAGATTACATGGTGACAGATTTTCCTTCCTACACCTTACCAGGTCTCATAAGAGGGAATGAAATATGTACAAAATCGAAGTTGTAGTGCCATGAGATCTCAGAAAGAATGAAGAAGCAGAGCAGATTGAACTTTTCCATCAATAGAAAAATGGTGTCAGTAACAAACAGCCCAATCTTGTATTCGAAAGAACGACTAATATTTCCTTCGGAACACCAGGAGATTATCATTTCTACGGATACACCTGTCCCTTTGTGAATTGTATGTCATAAAGGATTAATCGGTTAAAGTTTGACAAGGTAGAAGGACCAGACGTTTCCTGGCCGTGGTAGGTGTTTGGCTTCTCTGTCAAAATCCATGTGAGTTATTTGCCCAGTATTTCATAAGTCATGAAGTTGATGATTGTTGAAGGACAGTACCTCACTTGTCAATCACAAAAGAAGAATGGTCAAACGTCGACCGATTTTATATACGTCTGTGGTGACGGAAACATTTAAAACTGATCATTGATCCAGTAAAGGCTTTGACGAGCACCAGGGACTGAGATCAATTTGCTTATCGTTGCTGGAGTTCCACTTTAGCCTAGTTCATTTTATTCCGTCACTGCTTACCGGAAAGTATAGGGTTGTTCACGTGTGTTTTTTAGGTTACAGAGGCTCAATTAACAGTGTTGACATACTGACAAGACTTCCGGTACCGGTGGTCATCCATCGCGGGATTATTTCACGAACCATGATCAGTTTGTCCCCGCTCATCTTTGCCTCCGATGTTTTGCAGGACGCAGTCTTCTCCCCTTCCTTATCCTCACCCATATAGCATCCATAGCAATTGGAGATCACACGTTTTTGTACAGATATACAGATGATACTGTATTGAGTATCTAAAATCTGACTCGCTTCTACTTTCGTACCCCACGGATTGCTTTACCAAACTTTTATTGGTCACAGTCCCGCAATTTCTGATTGAACGCATCCTACCACCATGTTTTATTTTTCTCACTTGTGAAATTCGGTCAGCATGGTGAACAATCCACTGGACATCTGTCCCATGCTGTGCATAGCGAATCTCTACGCCCGGCTTTCTTCCGTTACATATTCGAGGATTATTATGAATAATAATAATATATTGCGATAACCTCTTGGAGCTGTAGTGTCAACGAAAGTCGAAGTTACTTTCTTATGTCTGACACCTGAAATCTTCGTCATCGTTTGGTCAGTCAATTAACCAATACAGGTCTGATGGATTTTCTGTCTGGTGAGTGCATTCTCTTGTTTTTTCAAGGATAGTCTGTCGTATGCGAGACTCTCAGAGCATCTTATGTTTTAGTGGTAATCCCAGTAAACAGACAGCTGTTATCATTGTTCCTCATCATTTTATAATGTACGAGAATTTTTGGTTAGAAACTATCCTCTTCTCTTATGTCCTTAAATTTACCCCTGTATTTTTGAACAAGTCCTCGTACAAACATTAATCCACACTCTCCCGCACTCAGGTTTGTTTTGTAACCCAGAATTTACCCGGAAAACTACGTAATCCTGGCTTTCCTATCCTTGAAGTAACCACGAAATTGTCTTCGCTTCATATCGATCGTGAATGTTCTCGGAATTTTCAGTCATTTTTAATATGGTTACACTAATTGTGTGACTCATTGTTTTCCATTTGATGAGGCAAATATGCAACAAGCGGAAGAAGTTAACTTATCGGGATGTATGTTGTCTGTTGTTGATCTGACCTGACTTGTTTGCCTTTTTCCTGTGACTGGGTCTAATGCTATGACCGACAGGTGACCGACATAATCTCCCCCTGACAAAGTAATTTTGTTAGACCATCATTCTTCACACCCTCAAAGACACACCAAGTTGAGCGACTGCGAAATTCGTTGTGATTTTTCTGCAGGTGTATCGGTTCGCGCTCCCAAGTGCAGTTGCAACCGATTTTAACCGAGTTTACACGTGCTCGCGTGTAGTCCGGCTAGCTGGACATTAGTGGGACGTAATCCCACACTGCCCCCGAGTCTGATTACCACGGGTTTACACCGGTGGAGTAAACCATAAATGATACTCTAACTACGTCGGGCAAACCAGGGCAATAATATTGCCAACTTGTGGGCAAACGTTTAGCTCAGATAAGCAAGGTGCTCATGTTCTTTTTGCTACACGCAACTGATAATTACAGTAGAAACCATGGTACCGGTTTCGAACGCAAGGCCCGTCGTATGATTCCGTGAATCTATTCATTGCTGTAGAGGTACCCATTTTAATATGGATATATTCGTTGAGATTATTTATCAAATTTGTCGCTCAGTGGACGGAACTGATGTTTACTTTTTCCGAACCCCAGGCTAAATTCCAAAGAAGGACGATAAGTTCATGCAGAAGTTTTTCACAACAAGCCTTGGTCAAGCGCGAGAATCACGTTTATCGTAACATCACGTTCACAGCACTCATTATAGCATGTTTTCTTCGATTAAGCATGACGAAAACCTCAGATCTGGACAACTGTCCTCTCATCTTTGTGTTTTATAGGTTGAAACACCTTTATTTTGAAGGCATCGCACACTTTTCTCGACGTCGAGCGAGTAGAGTTGTGTCAGTCTTTGATATGATTTTCATTGTGTACAAATGTTAGTGTTTAGATTCTCTTTGTTGTATTGTATAAAAGGATGCATGAAACATTATTCCGTTAGCAGAAAGCTGACAGCTATTGTCCGCGAACGGTTTCACGTGAAAAGATTGGTTCGGATGAACGTAGGGGATTATGATGCCTATCTGGTTAGCTGTCAAATTCAGCCATCACAGCCTTAACGCTTGGATTGACACATGAATACGAATACGGTAAGTGATTTACCACTGGCTCAGCTATGCACAGATTACCACATTTGACCGTTTACAACGAGCAACAGACGGAGTTTACCGAAAATTCCCTAATCTTTGATATGTCGGCTGGGAATGTTGTTAATACGGCTGTAGGTTTTTTGTCTCTCTTATGGTTGCGGATGATGATGACAGACATTTTGTATTGATGCTTCAGCAGTAATAAGGACTACTTTGAAGTCTCATGTTGAACGTATTTCTTCACACTTTTCGTGAATGTTACTCAACATTGCACAACATTTTTCAACAAACGCAAGGTGAAACAAAGATTTTCATCCCCAAACTTCGGGCAAATGATAGTTAGCATGTTACTTTCAATTCTTAGACAGGCGCGATGATGGGTTCTTTTTCAGACAATCATGGCAGCGAAAATTTTGACGACGAAGTGTCTGCGGAAGCCAAACCGATATCAAAAGTTGGGTCTCGTTGTGTACAGTGCAATTGTTGGATGACTTACTTATTGACAGCTTTCTCCTTGTACTACAGTGAACCGGAATGCCTGCTTAGGCAATTTAACCGCCTCGATTATGAATAGTCATTACGAAGTAGGGAGAAACTAATTTCAAGTTACTTTCACTGCTGGAGCTTTCGGGTACCAAGCTGCAATGTCATACTACTGTTTGTGCCTCTATGAATACCGGACTCTTTGTCGTAGATTCTAACTCATTTGCGAGTTAGTTTTGTGGTTAATCTCGGACCAGATAACTTTCACCTATCACAGATCCACGAAACCAGACATGTGCTTCCGAAAAATTTCGACCAGTAGGCACACACTATGCTGGATTCTTTGTATGTCAACACTGATGAACTTGACGACAGTTCACACAACCGATGGAACATCGACTGTTGCACTTTCTAGAAAGATCAAAAATACAATCACTAAAACAAGGCTTATTCGCAGGACTTCACGGTGACACTAAACTCATCTAACACAATCAAAATACTGTCGTGTAGTGTTACCATGAAGGGTTGAAACTCTGCTTTATAGAGCCCACTGCATAATCACTCTATGTCTAGTTTGGATGATTAACAAGTTGCAATTATGATGCATTTGCATCTCAACCACCGGAACAAACCCATGCATCTAATCGTAGAAGACAACCAGCAATAAGCAAACACCATAGCTTGCCGTGTTGCTTCGAGCCTTTGTGCAATAAACGCATGTTAGATGCTGTATAGAATGTTAGGATGCAATCGCCTGCTTTGATATAGTGTGACACGAGAGTAGGTGAAAAATCAAAGCCCACTGAGGGTATGTTTTTGAGGGTTGATGTTAGCATCAACTGAACAAGTTGACATGTGATGTAAGGTCGCCGATCAACCAAAAGTTTATTGTTAATCTCTACTGTGAAGTGCACTCCTGTTTTAGCAATGATGTGCATTAACGACCGTGTCATTCACGGGTCGATCACGGTGCATCTTCGGAGTAACACAAATTTTGCTTTTCGCTAGTCGGTCAATAGTGACTTCTTTGCATACTTGCTGGTCGTGTGTGTTCACGCAACACAATAATATGCAAAAGCGTCTAAACGCTTGCTTGACCTGATAGGGTCGCTAGATGGTCACTAAAATAGTTTTGGTGATCAGACAAGGAAGTAACGGTGAGTCAGAATTTCTGAAAAATGGTTCTAGACAACTGCTTTCTACCAGCCTCTGCGTTTTGTGTTTTGCTAGGAACATACTTTCTGAATGGTAGGACGGTTTGATCACTGACATTAAGTGATACCATATGTGAAGAGTCAAAACAAGTTATGATGTCAAAGTTTCCTCCAAGCGGGCTTCCTTGCCTGTACATACTTTGTCTTTGGCGCTCTGTTTGGTAGCTCAGAATATCCTATTTCTCAAACAAGAGATCTCCGGAGGAACCAAAACCTGTGCTCACTATTCCACATAACAAATAATCTCATCTGAATAAAGTGTACGGACTCACTGTGATCCAAATAGCTAGAAACAGAACTGGAAGTATCATCTTCGAATGTTACTTCCATAAATGCCTTCAACAAGCTTTCCAAATTAATCCGTATAAAAACAACTGTCATATTTCTGTTTATCACATCGAAGCCTCGACTTGAAAACATCGAACATTGGTATGTTTGCCGAACATGACATTCAGGTTGCAAACGTTTCATCACCAAGCGAGGTGACATCATCAGTACGTAAGTGTATCAGCGTTTAGTTTTGAGCGTGGGGTTTGGCGAAGTTCGATGGATGCCTGCTCTTATATAGTAGAGTGAGTTGACCTACTGACCCGAATTCTGGTTGGTCGCTTCTCATCGTGTCTGACCTATGACGACAGCAAGCGACCAACCAGAATTCGGATCAGTAGGTCAACTCACTCTACTATATAAGAGCAGGTATCCATCTAACTTCACCAAGTCCCACGTTTGCAGCACACCAATGCCAAAACCATCAACCCGAGCTACGAACACCACCACCACCACTGTTCCCAACCATCAGGAACACGAATTAACCTCGTGGTAGGTAATCTGATTCGGTCTACGTTTATTCACAAGCAAATTGTTTCTAACTTGTCACCCGCTGCATATACTTTCGAGCATAACAGTTAGTCAAAATAATATGTTAGCCACACTGAAGGCTCACTTAACCGATGTGAACGAAAAGTTCTAAGGTTCGAAGCACATAGCTGTCATTTTGGAATGGTGGCTCAATACAGTTTTTCTCTCATCAGTAATGGAGGATCTGCCTAATAGGACGCGTTGTTGGTTGTGTCTACTGACGAAACTTAGCGGATATGAATTATCATGTCACGTCGTTGTAACTAAGCTGAGTTCGTAACAGTCATTTACCGTTTCAAATTTGAATGGGGCAGATAAAACTTAAAAGCGGATAAAAACTGACAAAAAACTTGGCACGACCAGACCGCGCTGTGTACCTACCAGTGTTTAAAGCAGACCAGGTCTTAGTTTACCAAATCAAACGCAATCGATTAATACAAATGTGGGTGTGGAGCACTGTATGTTGACAAAACTGAGCGTCACCTTCTAACCAGGGCAATCAATCACTTATGGAACTGGATTCACAAAGCTGTCACGAAATCAGGAAATATGGCAGCTTCACACATCGCCAAGTGTCTCCTAATGACTCGATGCGTGACTGACTCAGTCATTTCTGTTCTGCCCTCGACTCGAAATTAACGATGGTTACGACATGGCCTGGGTCATTGCAACCAAACATCGGTACCTGATTTTGTGCATACAAAAAGAACTGTTTGTGATGATGATGTTGCCCTGGTAGCAACCGAACTGATTTGAACTTATACTTTCGTGATTGTTTTGTGCTTTGGAATTTTTGTACATTTATCTCGTCTACAGTGTAAGTCAGTAGATAGGCAGCGAAATCTTACTCGAGCAGAAATCGTATCATCTCATTCTTTTGTCTTCTGTATTCAAACGACAGAAATTCGTTGGCCAAACATTTTGATGTGCAAATACGCCTACAACGCTCGAGCTATGTTCCAAGCAATACTCACTGAATTTTCATTGCCGTAGAGCTTGTAACGTGAGTTTGTAAAATCGCAGTCCTCGATCGAACTCTCAAGATGCTGTCAACTTTAATAAAGTGGGAACAACCTATTGGAGCCAAATCGAACTTTCTACCAACCTATGTGTAACTGCGACAAGAGATACATCAGGCGAACCGACAAATGCTTGAACTGTAGGATGATTTAACAAAATGGATTCCTAATGTGACTACGCACTCTAATTTGTTCGTCCAAGGATGACGCAAACTTCCGGTTTCGTTTATCACCGGACACTTGTTGTCCACCGGTTATCGGATTAATCTCAAATCGGCATTATGTATTATATGGACACCACACTAATTCAAGTGTCCTGCGTTTTGCAGGAGCGATCACAATTAGCCGTCTCAGTCAAACATTAAGCGTATAGGAAAATATTTTCATGTGGGCCCTAGACTTTCACGGACCTAATACTTTTGCGGTATCCTCCATTCTGTCGTTGTTTTAATTCCTCACCCCACCCCCACCCGTTTGTTGTTATATTTCTATGTATTCTTCGTTACTGTTGTTTGTTAATGAAGACGCAATACGAAGTGCTAGCATCTAACGGTATCTGTCTTCTTACCACTTTGTTCAATTTTATGGAAGGAACCAGATGTTTCAACCAAATTTCGATAACAACAATTGGATGCAGTTGAGTCGTCAATTTCACGTTGCTTCACAACCTAACGTCAGTATTCAAATACAGACATGAAAATATGTGAAACAGAAATGCTTTGCGGTTAGTTTTAAAAAGAATCGGTACAATGATTTTGGCAAAAATGGTTATTTCAGACTAAATTTGTTGATTCAGTGTAATTGCACCAATCGGAATGCGTTTCTTTTGCTCTACTCAAACTAGTCCGAACACTGACCAGTCGCGGCTGTTCACACGTGAAATCAATGAGATAAACTAGGTTCCATCATTAAATCAATGTAAAACTGATCCAAATGAGTGGTCTACATTACATTTTCCATTAATGTATTACCATTGTTTTGTGTTCTGAAAATCGTATCGTCTTTATTCTGTCCTACTGGTACACAAGTTACGACATCCTTTATCTTGTCTTCCATGGAAATTTTTACGTTACTCAAAGAAGATGATTTGTGGGTGTACGGCTTTTGTATCGTAGCTGTTATCTGCAGAACTTACCATAAAGGTTCAGAAGTTGCCGCAAAAGCTATTGGTTTAAGATTCCGAATGTGCTGCGAGATTTTCTTCCGCTGACTTCGAAAATGCGATCCCCTATATGATGGGAAACTTTCGGATCATGTTTGTCTGCCACTCGAATGCTTACTTCCACAGTCTGCCCCTTTCTGTGAGATTAACCAAACACATAACTCAGTAACAGTATAGGATGACATATTTTTACTGCGTGGTTTTCAAGGATGAACGGGTATAACGAAAAGCAGTATTTTCTGTAAAGAGTAAAGCCCGTATTAAATATTCTAGGATGTTATTCAGATATAATCAACCAATCCAATGAAACGAGACTCAGATGATCTGCTGAATCCGAAATTAGTCGAAACCACATAATATCGCTCTAGGGTCATGCTCTCCTGACATCAAAACACATATCACGAACGTTACAATGACTGCATTTTGATGCTTGCGCAGCTCAATGACTTATTGAGCCAAACTGAACGGTTTGGCCAGCACACTGACAGGGTCATTCATGCCAGACAGATCAACAGGTAGAGGTCTGACAAACCACAGTCTCCTGGCCCTCAAGGTTGGCGGCTGGAAGAAGGTTGGCATCTTTTTCCGGAAAAGGTGACAGTTCTAATGGATCACTACCCACCTGCTGCCCTGCGGTACAGGCTTTTGAGCCGAAGAATTTGGTTGGGAATACTAATCGTTCTCCTGCCTAGGTCTGAGCGTCCTTGCAATACCTCAGCCCACATACAACCATGAATACTCACAACACCAATACTTCCATACTACATCGGCCGTCGCGCAATATAAATCTGGTCGCCCTATCTGCTGCACACAACAGAGTGGATAGGCGAAAACATGCTACTGTTGTCCTATCAAATTTAGCTCACAGGCCCCTCCGAACTCCAATTTCTGGTAACTGCTCTGCGGGTTCCACGATAGATAAAGCTAATCGTAGTAATACTGTACTGGTAAGTCTTACCTCTTGCAATTCAACCTCAGACCTCCCTTAATTAGACCTAGAGTGTGAATTAATATAGGCTCTGTAAGACTGTTTGTACTGTACGACAAATGAGCCAACAGACCACTCTCGCATGAATGTTCAACCCGTTAAATGTTGATGTCTGTTGTGTTTCAGAAAATAGAATGCAGGACAGCGGTTAATGTATGAAACTAACAGTAGCCCTACTGTCTACCCGATACTGGATATACAATTCGTGTGATTTTAAATTCGCCCTTACCGATCAGTCTGGAGTAGGTGTAGTTCTCAGCACGACCGTGGCAGTCGTATTGATAGATAGGATTCCTATTAACAGCAGACTTTGTGCCGTCTGCTGTTCTGTTAAGGCCAGTTCTAGACGAGAAACCCTCATAAAACTAATCATCGTGTCTGCTTACGCTCCAGCTGATTGTAGTGATGTCGGCGTTGATGAGGCATTTTATTCAAATCCGCCTGCTCTCCCTTAGTTCTGATATAGTGGTTTTGGTCGGAGATGTGAACGCCTTGATCGGCCACTTTGTTGAGACTGAGTCCTCTTTAGCTGGTAGATTTTGAGTAGCACCGTGTCTTTTAATTTAGTGTGCAGTTCTGTAGATCTGGAACCACCCAGTGAGACTGAGGTCCACAATTAAATTCCAGTTCTCAAATGCAACAGGGCTGTTGGCCCAAATGATCTAGTGCCGACTGTTTTCAAAGGAGGTAGGAAGGCGTTAGTTGATTGTTTGACACAATTGTTTCAACTTGTTTGGACGACGGAGACCATCCCTCCGTGTTGGGCTCACTTGAGAATAATACTCATATTCAATAAAGGTATCATGGGCTCTTGCAAAAACTATAGGGGAATTAGTTTGATCTCAGTCGTTACTAGGGTTTTGGCATCCACTGTACTTCGTCGATTCACTACAGTTAGGGAGACACATTGCGGAAGAACAGGCAGGGTTTCGCCCCGGGCGAGGATGTATAGATCGCATTTTTACCTTTCGTCAGATTCTGGTGCAGCGTCTTGTGTACCGCTGGCAAACACTTGCCGTATTTTCGATTACAAAGATGCGTTTGACTCATTGGGTTGATCTACACTTTTATGGTGGATTAAAAGCAGGGTTGTACCGACCAAATATGTGAACATACAGTCGGCGCTTTATTCCCATACTTCGGCTCAGGTTATGGTTTACGGTGAACTGTCTGACAGTTTCAGTACCATCAATGACGTATGTCAAGGCTGTCCACTCGCAACATCTTTACTTAATTTTTTGGTGGACGAACTAATTGAGGACTGTTTGTGGCGTCCACAGGATGCGGACTTGGATCTCCCACCTGGTGGAAGACTGATTGATCTTCATTATGCTGACGATAAGGTGTTTGATACTTTTCAAGCAGAATAAACGACAGTGGACACTATTTTGTGTTTTGCTGAACGCTTCGAAATGCTCTTTGCCGTTTCAAAATGCAAAGTGCTCTTGTATGATTGCTTCGATTAAGTAGATTTAATGTTGGGTGATGAGGCGATGGAAGTTGTTGACTGGTTTGTGTACCTGAGAAGTTGCATAAGCGGCGGCGGACATGTAGGGAACTAAACAAAAACACGTATCCTTATGGTTAAGACGGTGTTCGCTAATCTCGAGCATCTCTGGCCACCGGGATGTCTCTAATGCTTAAAGGTCATATAAGTAAGTCGACAGTGAGGGCTGTGTTACTTTACGTTAGAGAAACCTGATCACTCAGAGTAGAAGCCATGAGACGTCTTATGGGTTTAATCGCTCGTATCGAATTGCACGAGTGAGTGATCAGCGAGGAGGTTGGAAACCGGTTATTTGTTAGTTGTTGTCAAACGTGTTCTTTTGTTCACTCCTTACATCTGCTTAGAATGAGATGGTTAGGTCATGTATCAAGGATGCCGCCTAGTCGTCTGCTACGTCCAGCATTCTTTGCCGAAGCTGCGGTCAACTGGCTTGAGTCGCGAGATGGACGGATAATAACCTAGTGTAGATAAGTGAAATCGTTCACAAAGGAGCTGGTCATTTTAGGTCGGGCTCTTTTCCCAAGCTGGAAATCTCACGATTTACAAAGTCGATGGTTGAATACGTCAAGTGAGATAGCGGCTAATTGAACGCAGTGGCAAGTATGATGTCATTGTTTGGTTGAGTTGTCTGAAATGAATTCATCTGATGACGTTGGCATTGAGGGCCATGGGGAAGCTGTCTTTCTGATGCTGCCTTACTTTCACCTACAGCTGGATCGTTCATTTGCAAGGTTTAGGCACACTGGCGCCGGTTGTTCGAACTTGGACGGAACTATTTTCAGTAGTTAGTACTCTCTTCATTTTTTTCTTTTTCTCTACAGGGTTTTACATTCACTTCACGGCTGTGTGGTTATTAAGCGTCACTGCGAGCCAACGACTCATTTCTGCCCACAAAGATGATGATGATGATCACGATGGCCTTATCCGTTTTTATTGATCGGTTGGCTAATACACCTCTGGAAGTCACAACTCTGTAACAGAGCGGTCACGTGTTTACTTACTCATGAACAGACAATGTGTAATGATGAAATTATTGGACGATGTAAGCGTCGGGCGTTTCGGAGTGAGGGATTTGCCCGCATAAGTTCAGTTCATGAACCATATGAGTTCGGTGTAAGATATTCGGCATTTTTGTTGTTTGGCGATGTCAATAAATTCTTCAAGACACCATGTAAACTAGCACTGGCCGATTCAGCTCCACAAACAGAGATATTACATTTAACCTCGATTAAGTGTCAATCTCAAACTTTAGAGGTGTCGCTCGTCGAGCGAAGTCAAACACACAACTAAGTCTGATCATTCCCTGTGAGCCTCATGCACAATGTATGCTTGATTCTACATTTGTGAACCTATGACATGAGTGGATCGATAGGCCGCAGATCACACTTTCAGAGCGTTGAAAGAGGTAGCAGGTGCGTCGAGCACAAATTTCTAGCTGTTAAACTGGATGTTCGTTATCCGGCAAAAAGGAACATGTTGTGTTTGAAGTGTTTTTCCTGACTAGTGCGAACTCAATCCAGTAGGTGTGACAAATATTTCCAGCTAAACATGATTGGTGATTGTCTGAGCATAACTGGGTTGGAAACAGCAAGTTCGAAAGGAGTACCCAGGATAAGACGAGCTCAGTGCTGACAACGTTAACCCATTCTTAGAACGGTTCCTACTGCATGGTTTTAGGAGTTCAAGTGGATCAAAACCTACCCCACTGGGAGCATGCAAACGATGTATTAATATGATGAGAAGAGCAGAATTGATCGGTTTTTAATTAACTCTCCTTTGTGGTACATATTCACTGCAAAAAGTGACAAGTGGTCTGAAGCACAATAGCAATTTGGAACTGAATCGCACACAAAGAAAACAATCAAACCCAAAGAGAAGGGACAGACTACTGTTTCACGATTCACCCTCCAGATAGTTGTATGTCGATCTGTCTTGGTTCCACACATGAAGGTGATGACACTGAAGGCATAACTTGATTGGTTTATCATCCCTTATTCACTTTTTTCTCTACTACTTAAGATTTCCACTCAAAGTGAAGCCATTATTTCTCATCGAAATTAACTCGGTAGCGTTGGAGAATGCCGGGCTCCTTGCGCTTTAGCAGTCAACTTTCTGAACACCTGATTACTTTCATTTAGGGTACGCTTATGATTGGTTGGACATTGTTAACCTCCAGACCACATTAAAGCCAACAGTTCACACCTGATGACTATTATTCACAAGTGGCTTACACACAAAGCACCCTGGTGTATTGAAGCTTCGTTTTGCTCACAATATCCTCTCGTTTTTACAACAGAGGCCCTGGTGGATATCAGTGTTGTCATGCCCTTTTAACAACGGTAAGAAACACTGAGGATGCTCTGTTATATACAGAACAACAACGAAAGCTCCGTTTTATTTGTCACACTGTCAGGATGAGAGTATCTTAACCGTAGATTTCGATTCTTAGAATTTTGGCTACGATACCCTCGAGAGTTCATTGTGCTGATTTGCAATTCATCCGTTCAGTCCGATTACTTGCGGCGTTTGTAGGAGTTGTGTAACATGCAAGCTCAACACTCACTCTGATTGCCTGTTACACCTGTTTCACTGACATTTCTCTTTTCAATTCAAACCCTGGTAGGGTCATCAGATCGTAGTATACTCGTTGAGAGGTGGAATAACAGCTGGCCTATTTCTCTTCAGCATGAAAATTACAAAATTGTGGAAAGGTTAGAAAACAGTACGAGACATTACGTCACGACCCGGTCACTTGGTTTGTTCTTAATTGGGGCCTCTTCTTCGAAGGCGCCGGAAACCACCGACTATGTAACACAACGGGGAAAGTCAGTGATTAGTAACTGTTTAAAACTTTCGACGTGCATTTCCTTGGTTTTGGTTTCACTTTTCAAAGGAAGCGGAAATTCCGAGTTTGGCTCAAGGTCATTTTTGCCCCATAAATACAGTACCATCATACAGTAATTTTCACAGAATAAATAAGTTCGTTCTTCCCCTGTTCCTCTGCTTCTTCGGTGAGGAGGTTTATGGACCTGATAGGGATTGGAAATTCCCAGCGCATTTGTCATTAAGCTGTTATTTTTCCCATTGAAAAAATGATTATCGTTAGTCTTCTTTGTTGTTTATAACATAATTTGCTAACAAACAACATAGTATTTTCTAGGTGTTTGTAATGTAGCAAACTGTTCAGAGACGGTGGTAAACCTATCGCTACCTCGCAATAGAGACTGATTATTACTCATTACCCGTGAGATCCATTTTTATATTTGTCTTTCATCGAGAGCCGGTTTTGTGCAGATTCCTTAATGAAGTCACGACTGGAAACTTGTAGGTTCTAGCGTTGTCCCATTTGCTCATCTGGTGAAGCGAATGCTGCTTGGGTTTATAGGGTTTTTGCCGCCTATCCGAATCTAGCCAAAATATGAAGGTTGTCAAACCAGAACTCTTTACAATTGACCATTCTGTCTACTAATACTTTAGAGTACTTATGTGCTTTGCTTTCTCTGCTAGTTTCTTATTCACACGACCCTTGGATGCTCAACTATTAACCGCTCCATGTGGTATCATTTCTGCCTTTTAGCACGACGCAAGCTGCCGTGCATTAATTAGACAGTCATGTGACTGATTCGTCTATCGTTCTGACTAATAGTGGTTTAATCTAAACGCTTGTCTCTACACGTTCAATCATTTGTTTGATCGCACATTATTTCGTGTGAGTAATCGAAACCGCTGAAGCGGATTGTGATTATACCCAACGAATCAACTTTGACCTGCTTCAGCTGTCATATGACCACAACTGATATCACAGACACTCTCAATGCAAATCTGTATCTGTTCCCAACTGTAAGTTTCTAATCACACTACAGTGGGACTTAGGAGTATAGCAATGAAAATGACGGATATGTGGGAACGGTCGCACTGGTTTGCACACGCCAAACTAACTTCACGCTCAATGAGTGCGTTGACTGTCATATTCAGTCTTTCAGTGAAGTATTCAGCGCTGTCGTGTAATTACAAATTTGCTTGTTCAGTCCTAAAGTGTTGCAAAAAAACAGTTCGTCATTCTTCGATTTTTGCAGCTGGTTTTGTCTGATTCCTTCTGGTTTAGATGTCAGCTAAAGTGAACTTCGTTATGAATTATCACGCGAATGTTCACACTATCAACAACGGTAGCACTGAGATACGGCAGGTTAGCAATGCGCACCGTCTGAACGGAACCCTATCCGGGAAGAAATCTGAATCTAGACCAGAACAATACTTCCACATTTTGTAATTGTCAACGCATGACAAGAGTTTTCTTTCTTTGTTATAGTTTGTTCCCACTCCCTGACCTTCTTACGACCAAATGTTAGAGTTAAACACGCATAGAAAGCTGTTGGTTGTCATGGTTCAGTCAGTGGCGCTGAGCAGCCGGTGACTATGATCGATGTGAAACGAGCATCATGCGTACGTGATTGGATAACGCTGACATTGCAACTAAATGAGGCATAACATTGTGATGTGCCACTCTGGTTCTACGGAGCATTGATTAGAATAGTTGCTTGACAAGTACGTGGTAGTTATACACAATACCAACAACTTCTGGTAAGAAACCACACAAGCCTTGTGTGGCATTTCCGAAAACGACGACCTAAAACTATAGAAACTAAAATCATTGCCATGAAATTTTGCTCAGAATTGAACGAGGATTCTTCGTTAAGGGCAGTAACGCACTGAATACGACAGAAGGGACAGACACAACCATTATCTGTCGTTCCCAAACTGATATTCTGGATTATTTCAGCACGAAGAATCAAGTAAGAGATGAGGCTTTTTGTCGAGAAAGTCTCTGAAGCATGGAGTAGATTGATGGCCGTTCGGAGAACAATTTACAGTTGGAAACAGAGGAATTTCATAAGAAACTGGTTCCGTAGGGTTGACTGAACTGAAGTTTTTGGAAGTTATGTTCAGAAATGATATGTGTACCTTGTGGCTGCAGAAGTAACCCGATGAATCAAGACCTAGGTACTCAAACTGCATATCACTTAGTTAGTTTACACCATAAATTCAACTTCTGCGGAAACGTTGCAACTAAGCATACTGATTCTTTGTACAGTTCTGAACTTCCTGAGTTGTCAGGTGGTGCTGTGCTTCCACTGTCTGCGCTGTTAAGTATTCCAAAGATTAGGAGGTGTTAATCCGGTAATTAATCAACGTCTGAAGTGATTTCAGTTTGCATGCACCAACCTGGCTTTTCATTTGAACGTTGTGCAGTCACCTTTGTTTCTACTCTGGCCTAAATAACCTGGGTAGCCAAGGTGCACCCACTCTGAATGGGTGCACGCTGACCCAAATTAGCTCCCGCTGCGAATGCTATTATGCGCACACTTGTTTGCTGAGCCAATCATATTATCTGTTCCACATAACCGACGGTTAAAGGGTAGATCATCTCCGCAGATGGTTCCATCGTGACTGACATAGTCGAATTCCAGTCCCGTTATAACTCAACGGTCCAGCAGTGGTTTACCACGGCGAACTCGGTGATGGTTTGAGGCTTCAAGTCACTCACGGTGCTGTGACTACAAACAAATTGCTACAGAAAGAGGAGACAAGTGATAAAAAATCTAAATTTTGAAAGAATAGCTCACTAAAGTTACCATAGACAGATACAATTTAGAATTTAGGTATCACCTGAAATACACATACAATCAGAACTTCTAAAACACATCTCGTTTTTCGTTAATGAAATCACTGACTCTTCAATCCCGTTTTTTTTTCTGTTTCTGCACACTTTTTGACCTGACAGTAAGCTCCACAACTATCTGGAAAATTTCAAAGTAGTCCGACGGATGATCGATCGTTGAGGGGACCGGTGTTAACAATATGGCCAGCCATCGATTTTCGGTTTGCGCATCCTCGGTTCATGAGGTTGAGCGATCTACTGATACACTTTCACCATTAATCCAAGGCTAAGAAGACGTCGAGTTACCACTCACTCACGGACAATATAGCATGCGCACGCGAGGGTGTGTGCAAATAGGTACATTTACTAGGAACTGGTGGAAGAAGTAAAGGTACATATAAGATGAGCATCATTCACAATCGACCACAGTCGTTGCATTCTCATAGACTTCTTTTTCATCCCCCTGAGACAAGAAGCAGTTCGCCCTGTAGATTGACAAGAATGCGAATTTATATGGTTTTTTATTGAACAACCTATGAAAAATCCCTCGTTGGTCAGTCCTAGCCAATTTATGATGGACTAGCGTTTGAAGTGACCTGTGCGGACAGTGGGTCAAAGCTGCATATGTTACATGTGTTATATTGACCTATGGACGGTTGCAACCGTTGGGGTTGTGACAGAGCTCAACATCCTTCTGTGTGACCATGCACACAAGAAAGTCACCGTCAGGTTGGATGCTCTGAATGTGGTTGCGAAGACGTTGAAACGTCTCACGCAGTAGTCCATTGGTGAATAAAGGTGTAACAATCGAAACCATTATGGTCTGACAATTGATATTACATCAATCAAGGGAGTCCAATATGTTACAACTCCTTTAAGCTAAATGGAACAGTACGCCCCCATCAAACTTAATAAAAGTTAAGTCGAACAGTTTGAACGTCGCGTTTAGCACGTTATTGTTAAATGGATTGACTACAGAACAACTTTGGGAGCAAATTGTAATACTCTACGTTTCAATCACATCGGGTGTCC
This sequence comes from Paragonimus westermani, assembly GCA_008508345.1. Classification (NCBI taxonomy): domain Eukaryota; kingdom Metazoa; phylum Platyhelminthes; class Trematoda; order Plagiorchiida; family Troglotrematidae; genus Paragonimus; species Paragonimus westermani. The sequence continues at coordinate 25,015 of QNGE01001469.1, read as the reverse complement.
TTCTCCAGGAGTGTTGTAGTCGAAATTTCGTGATGTTAGATCGCAGTGTGGTGGGCTGTACATAAGGGGCAATGACCCTACTGGCACCTCATCTCAGCGAATTTTCCGCAAACCATGGAGGTAGGGACTGATAATCCTGACAAGTCTGATCCTCCTGAATGTGCTAACATTGATCATATTCAGTTGTTTGGTCATACAGAGATATGTGATCTTTCTACGGCTGTAGTTTGGTTGCACATCTTGTTGATTCTGACTGGCTACCCTAGTCAATTCACACTCATTTGTCAAAAAACTGATGAACGTTTCTATGGCCATCAGCACTGGGCGCAACACATGACCAGTAGCTTTTCGAATAAAGTTGGTTTTTGAAGATGACACGCAAAGTTTTCGGAAAAATGAACGTGCTCTTGGTGTGCAATGTTGGTGGGTGACTCACGGGTAGACATATCTACAGCGATCATTGTTTGAAGCGGATAATTCATGACTGCTATCGAAACTTCGAGGGTATGCTTATAAAATGTTTCCAATCTCTTCCAACTGTTGTTAGAGTGACTTGTGAGCAACCCAGCCTAAACAACATTGTCACTGTGGAATAGAACGGTATACAATTGATTGCAGTCAGAAAGCGGTACACATCAGTGCAGGTTTTTGTAAAGTCACCGGAAGTTTCTGTAGTCTACTTGCTCACTAACCAAAACATCCCGGCAATTCTGAATTGTGCATTGTAATAGATATAATTACCCTTCCTAATTATCAGGTTGGAATTATCTGCTAGCCACCAGTTTGTAATGTTTGTCGGTCACCGCATAACATGTTTTAGACGTCTAGACTCTCGAACAGATTAAGCAAGCAGAAGTGGTGTCGGTGAACCTGTCAACTTAATCCGCCCGAAATCTAAGTCGTGTTATTGACACGTACGATTTACGTGTGCGGCCATACATTCGGGTTGAGGACCGAACGCACAACTGTTCTCACTAATAGGGACCAGAGTCGAACTGCGCTTTAGTTTCTGATTCTCTCTGTTCTGTGGCATTTATCATGTAATCATTCTCAGTCAAACCGAGCTTGTTTGGTCAGATAGCTCAGAAACCTTCTAAGGGTTCGTCGAGATAGACGAGACATGGCTGAGAGGCGCAACCGCTTGCAGTGTTTCTGTAACGTACGTTATGCAGGTTTCGTTTAGACAGAATTCTAGCCTTATCATTTCAATCCAAACTGGACATTTCTCCTGAATGTGGCTAGTCCGCCTTAAACTTATGGGATGTTTATGTTTACGTTTTCTGTGCGAATGGTTTGATGAAGCAATTGGTTCGTACTGGCTATTTCATTTTGAAAAACTCTCAGCATGACGAGCATGTAAATGACGCGCTGTAAACAGATACTCTGTGGAATCTTAACTGTCTAACTCAGGTTTTGATTCCTCTTTAGATGAATTTGCTATAGTCTGTATAAAAACAGACTGGTGCAATCCATGAACCGGATCGAACGGTCGGTGAAACCGTGTGACCGTTCATAAATTTTTAGTATTAAAAACTAGCGTTAGGCAACTTGGAGCGTCGTTCACATAACGAAAAAATCTGGATGTTATTGATCAGCGTGATTGATGAACAGTTGTCAGAAGCTTGGAAACGTTGAAAAGAGTTTATAGTGGTGACGTAAACATGTTCTGTGTTACCTTGGTTAGTAGTTGCAATTAGGACTCGAAGCGGTCGAAAGAAACTTGGATAAAATCGGGTCTGGAATGACACTCATACGGCACTTTGTTACTTCGACTGAATTCATGTGATGGAACAATAAAGGTCATAATCCCAAGGATTGTACACTTTCGGAAATCATATCGAATTCAACCAGTTGTGAGTTGAACCACTTGAGTTTAAGATGCCAAAATCTGTCATGAGGTGAGGTAAATTATGTGACAGCTGAGTAGATTAAACTTTGCAGGCAAGAAACCCGCTGTCTTAACGATAAGTTTAGGAGGATTAATAATTACCTCTAAGCTCCCATATAACTTTCTTGATTAACTGGTTCTTCCATTTTCCTCAAGAACTCAAACGTTGTTGAAAATCTTTTCCGGACGTGTCTTAGCGAAGTAAGTAGACCTGATGAACTAACATCGACTGCTTTTGAAAAAAATTAATTTCCTGTCAAACTCAGTGTTGTGTAGAACATAGAAATGCCGACAGTTGGAAGAAGATAGGCATAACAAACAGCGACCAAATTCTTGCCGATCTCATATGCACCTATTACATTCGATTGTTTTCAAAAACTAATTCTTTCTGGGATGTAAGCTTAGCTGAATAACGCTAGTTCTGATCAGTTGGTTTATAGTCACTCACGCTGAATCACTGATGCTGTCGTCCGTCTAGTTCACTCCATTCCGGATCGCTTGACGAAAACTCAAGAGCGGTCCACAGGCTTTGTAGACTGCAGCAATGTTTTCAGAAGTTTTGGCAGAAGGGCGTTATTTAAAGTTCTGAAGGAAACTGAATTTCGAAATCCAGCCGTCAAGCGTTTACGCGATTACTTGACAATTAGAAGTCGATCTACTCAGTTTGATGGTCATACCTCATTACCACTCATCACTGGCTCTGCTGTGCTGCCTGGCTCACATATTTTTATATATGTGTATATATACATATGGTACACCATGTCGTACTCATGCCAATGAACAATCACGTATTTGTAATCAATTACACAGATTGAAATCCTAGTCGCGAAAACGGTAAGCACTAAGGTTGGGCTCCGAAAGGACGAAACTCGAGTCTAGTGCCTCTTTTCGAAGCACATTGGCTGGACGGTCTTTCTGAATAAGGAGACTGCAATCGATTATAACTGATGTTTAACTGGACGTTAACCAAATTCCCGACTGCTCATCGGATATGATATTTATTTTGAAATTTTTCTCGGCTACTGAAAGAGGATCAATAAGTGGAATTTCCTAACGCATGTCCCCTCCCTTCTATAAATAATGTACACTCTCTCTGGCTATTTCCTTTGAATATCTTGGAATAACTCTGAGCAACGAAGTAACGTGATCACTTCACGTTATTCGTGTTTTCATCGGTCCAGTGACCATTGCTTCAAATTCGGCGCTTAAATTATCTCCCAGCTCTACACCACCCGGTCAGTCTATTTATCAAGACCTGTGTGTTCCTCCGTCGGAAGTGTTGTTCACCTACTGTTTTCCCTGGTTCTTTGTTGAAGGGCTTCTTTAATTTCGCCAATTTTCTTTATACTGACATTTCCAGCAAACCATCTGATGATGATGTTCACTCCTAACAGTTTACTGTGTACAGAACGTCTACATTGAAAATCCTGTCTGATATGCCTCACTGCTTCAAACACATATTGCTAAATGTAATATCACATTTTCCATTAATTCCCTGTACAAAACATTTACCACTTGCAAGCGTTTGGTCGTGGTGATCATGAGGTATTCATTATTGAACATAATTTCTACACAAACGCAATCTCCTCATTGTTGGATTAATCGCAAAATTAAAGTACTATATAACTATTCTTTCAGCTGGCACCGAATTCACCCGTTTTTTAAGTTCGCCAATTTTTCATCCAAGCGTACTTAGTAACTTGCCTTTTTTCAGTTGAAGAGCTGAAATTTCACCTCTCGCGTTATTTAAAATGTATTTCTGACTTGACTTGTTTTATGAATATATTTCACCAGAAAATTCAAATATGCGTATGAAATATGAACACAAACCAAAATGTCCATACTGCATACACCTAGTGACAGTGAATGCCCTCATTTAGAATAATAATCTACGTTCTAGTTTAACCATGATCTATCAGTTCGTCTCCATATGTTAGCATGCTTCAGACATTGAGATTAGGCGCAGTACGTTGGGATCTATGTTAGGCAAGCCTGAAATGATTATTTACACCAACTTATGTCGGAGTTGGAAGTTTATCTATGGTGGATTCAAACAGAGAAACGACTTGACAGACTATACCTTCTCCAGTTTATGGTGTCCCGACGTGGGTTTTGCATGTCTGGATGTCAGTTTAAGATATCCAGATAGCTAGGTGTTAACGAACTATCTTTGTTCATCCTCTGCACCTGGCCGGGCATGGCCCCTCATTTTGTAACAGTCAGCCATTCCACGTGTTTTTAGCCTACTCATGTACACATGGGTCATGCAACAATGTTCACTATTGGAAACAAGATAACTCTCCGGAGACGTCCTAAGTTGATATCGTGAGTAGTAAAGTTGACAGTAAGGCCTTTCAAATTGGAAAGGGTAGGCGGAGAGGGTAGGCGGATAATGAGAATACTGCATTACTGGAATATTTCAGCTAAATTGAATAAAGCCATAGGTTTGATGACAGTAAACATTTTTCAGGAAATAGTCAGCCGAAAATAGAAAAGATAACTGCTAAAACCGATGAGAATAAGTCAGCTTACACATGAACTTAAATTGTGTATGTACGTAACCTTTGAGCTCTCTAGAAATATTCTGACCACCTGGGTTTTCAGTTTCTGATAAGCACTGCCAACGAAAATCAGAATGGGAATCGACCATTAGACATCTGGTATGGCGTGATGAACAACAACACAGCGTAACGTGAATAGATGAACTAACCTGTAATGTTGCCCATTTTGATGAACGTTTAAACCATTTTCGTAGTGATGGTGTGAATGTGCTGTCGCTTAGTGTTTGACTGGATATCTGTCACAAAATGTTCGAACTCATCGTGATAAGTGGTTGAAAATTTGAAATATTAAAGAAAACATATTTATGGCAGTATAGTTAATCCACCTAGGTGACTTTATAGTGTTGTGAAAAGTCTATACGTGCCCAACTAATAACGCACACGAACACAGGACCAGTGAACCGTAGTGGGGTTTTCTGTCACACTTCTCTGTTAATGTTAAACCGAAAGCATTAATGAAGATGGCTAACCAATCTTTGGAGCATAACGTTCAGTCGAAGCCTGTCAGTTTAATTCTTGAACAACGTTTGGGATTAACATCCACCACTGAGACAGAAAACTGATCAATAGATTCGACCGATAGGAGAAATGTGGATGGATTTGCCACAGGTTTAGTGATAAACCCTCACAATTGAGTTAGTGAAGCGAGGCAACCATCGGTACCTACCACAGTACAATTAACACCAGGTCAAATTCGTATACAACACACTAACCAACTTCAACAGTCCTCAGGTTTAATGACAATCACCTGATTCAGAAATATTACACAGAAACTTCTATCCATGATGTCATGTGAAGTGAAGAGGCACTTAAAAGATTTGTATGAATTTTTTGGAAATAAATTTGTTTGGTTTCTACAGAAATAGAAGAGTGTCAGTCCACAAGAAAAGAGAATTCACAGTTGGCTTCATATTGAATCAAACTGGATAAGAGTATATTTTGGGTGGTCTTAAGTGATAGACTAAGTATATCGTGTTTCATCCTACGTACAATTAGTTTATAGGGCCATGTCGCGTTCAGAGGTCTGTGAACAATGTCGGTTGCCCATTGCACACAGCTTCTTCCTTCAAGATAACGGAGGATGAATCTCAACCCGACTCTCCAGATGGTTCGAACACGTCACCACACGCGGCGCCTCATCAGCCATTCCATTCCTGTTCCCCCTTGCTCTCCCGTTTGAATGGGCACAATTACAGAACAGTTAGAGGGAATTTCGTACCACTGAAATATTGTAAGCAGACTGTGAAAATTTGTTAAGGTCACCCAGTCTACAACCAGAAGCGAAACAGTTAAACAATTTTGCACCCCATTGTACTGTCGTTTCTGATGGTGATCGGTTTACATAATCAATTATCATAGGAACACTTTGAACAGGCATCCACCACGAAGACAAAATTTATGGATGCATTGTCTTCTTGCAAACATTCGATGTATTTCTTTGATCTTCAACTAGTTTCTACACATCATATCATCATTTGGTCACCATCACCACTGCATGGGTATGCAGTAGTGCGACAGTGTTTGAGCTAAGCTGTTATATGCACGCAAGTTCGGTTAACCAATTCGCTTTAACTGAATGTTGGAGACAACTTCACCAATCGTTCACCTCCCTTCCTTAAATTAGCGTCCTGTTTGGTATACAACTTCGGGGAAGGTAATTCCCAGTTTTTATGTGTAAGTTCATGAAAGTTTACAACTGCCGATCGTGTACACACGGTTGGCGGCATCCGATTCAGACTAGCTTATCACAGTGACCGGAGCCAAATGACGCCTGCGCCTAACCATCACCGCAATTGGCTTGCGCCGCACCACTTGCGGTTCTACCCAAACACCAGTTGATTGGCTAGTATGGAAAGGAAACCCTTATCTCTTGGTAAGTAAACAGAGAGAGACTGCAATGATGACATCTAAACTGGGAATAAAGATATGTGAAGTGTAAAGCAAGACGCGTTGCAGTATAGGAGTGTAGGCCAGTACATTTCAGATAGGACAATAATGACAAACGAAATTCATATTGAACTGCGAGAAGCGAGACAGAACATTCATCAGACGGTACACCATGGAGACATGAATGAGTAGAACATTGCAGACACACATATTTCCAAAAACAGAGGGGATAAAGTGTCAACGACCAGGGTCTTTGCTGATGCAGTCATTAACAGAAGCATAGTGGACATACTCTTATGACCTACTTGACCTGAGCCTAACGTACTCGTCGTCTCTTCGTCGATGGTACACAATGAGTACGTTGGTGACCTACCAATCCCAAACCGTCAACAAATTCGCGGCCGCACACATCGCAAAGTCATATGATCACGTCACCGCGACGTACGGCACCGCTGGTTCCCTTGATTACCGCGCGCTTCTGTTCTCGGCCCCGCATCAACTGCTCGCTGAACTTGCGGACGCCAGTCGGTATCATACTTCTCCAGTCCGTCCGGTTCAAGGCCGAGTCTTCCCAACATCTAAAATCAGTTACAGCGTGAAAGATTTACCTGCACAACATCCTGATAGCTCCACTTTGGACTACCAGGATTTCGCTCTCCTGTTTTCAACTGTCCATACAACAGCTGCTTCTCGATACGGTCATCGCTTATCCGACGAACGTGACCTAGCCAACGGAGCTGATTCAGCAACAACATGGCTTCCATCCCGTCCATGTCAAGTTGTTCCCTCATGCTTTCCAGGTAGTCTAAGGAGTTCCAGTTAAATCCCCCAGATTAATTTGACAACAGATATCAGCCACCACTGAAGCGATCATCACTTGGTTGCAACTAAGATCAGTAACCCCACGAATTAACGGTGAAGTGAACGCCGAGCCACTCGTCATTGACTCGTTGGTTGACTGATTACAATTACAACTTTTATATTAAGGAATTCTAGACACTCAAAGTATTTTGCGTTCCACAGTGATTGTGAAACGATCTGAATACAATCGTCAAGACGGTCAGTAACCAAAGAATGCGATATACACGTTACGGCCTCTAACACTCAAAATCAGTTTTTTAGTGACAAGGTTTCAGACAAGTGGACAAAATCACCCGACAGATACCACGTATATTTCAAAGCATGCTGTTGGCGTTCTTGCCAGAGTTGACAGTTTGAGCGATCCAGCAAACCATGTTAGTGTTTGCAATGGTATGTTATTTTTTCTCTAACAAGCTTGTCCTAAACGCTTTCCCAATCCTCCATATCCACGACAGGTCACGATAGGATCAGGCTTCGAGACAATTTCCTCTTTGTGCAATGGTGACCATAACAAAATGTGATCGATTTTAGCATGTGACATGACGGAACTGGTTGGAAATCGATGAAGTATATCGAATGTCGACAAGAAATCTGGGCATCCGAGGCTATTGTTTGAGAAGGATGACAGTTTAAGTTGCACCTGTAAAAATCAATCGCTCAAATTGACCAACAACACGAAAGATAACGTCCCCATGTAGACAGTGACTTCCAACTCCCTCACCACACCGTCGCTTCGATTCAACTCGTTATATAGAGTTTATTCCCTTCTGTGCCATTGTGTTCCGTCGAGTTCACTCCACTTGGAAACTCGTTTTAATATCGGTCACAGAAGAGAGAAACGGACTGATTGCATGACGTTGGTTGCAGCATAATACTACCAGCATCCCGAAGACGTGTAAGAGTAAGGACCAGACCGACTTGTTTGAATTAACGTGCCTTTAGCAACTACGTAGAATAAGTAGCCGTATATCATAAATTCCTGCTTGTACTTGCGTGGTTCTATAACTCCACATTAAACAGAGAAAGCCAGCAAATTCACATTTGTGGGGACGTTCACTGAAATGAAATTCTATTAGTTCTACACAATAAATGAACAGTTTCGTGAGTTAGAACTTGTTGGTTAAAATGAAATAACGTGGGCTGCTTTTGTTAGAATAAAGTTCGAATTTCACTTACCTCCATATCTTGATATAGTAGAGAACGATCCGTGCGAGACTAGGTTACTTCAGGCGTACCACTTCCAATTAAGCACTGTAGGCAGTTGCTACTTTCATTATTTACACCTCTTTCCAGGGAGCCGTGCAGACCACCATGTTCCGTAAAAAAACTTCCTGTTCCCACTGAAAGTTCGACTGTACTCTTTTCTAGCTTAAAAACGCTCGTTTCGCGCGAGTTTGAAGCACAACACCGAAAAGATCAATTCATTGTGCTGCAATTTGAGGGCTGAACGGATTGAGTAGCTCCACAGGTTAGTTACCTACATAAAGCAGTGTGGAGGATTGAACCTTCTAGCTACCGACTCAGAACTACACATGTTGACGACTCAAACAAAATGTCGCACCCTCAATTAGAAAATGGGTGGAACATAGTGGACGGTCCTATGGCGTTCGCTGAATGACATGAAAATCGTATTCAACCACAAAACTAACTCTCCGTTCTTCTAGACTTCTGGCAAGTCACCCAAACGTTAGTATGTCACCAACGCCGTCGGTAAATGTTGACTATATGTGACTCAGCTGAATCGGTTGACACAATCTGTTCGAACGTGCAATCATTTCAGTAGAACAAGTTGCGTAGACCCGAAAGACGTAGAGATTAGACACAAGTGTCTGCATTTGAATACCAACGAGGGTAGCGTAACCCAAACTGTTCTGGGACAGCTGCCTCGCTTCTTAGCTGTCTTGTGGTTGCCACCAAACAACAACAAGTTAAAATGGATCTTAGGAAATCTTCTCAGTTAACTTAAGTCCATGATGTAAAATGGTTGATTTGACTGCAGTGCTTTGTCTGATTCACTTAAACAGACGCATCCAAACCAGGCTTGTGACAAAATAACGGACAGTTCTAACCCAGGAGATTGATGAATCAACACATGTGGAGGTTACTCCATAAGTAACTGAAATTCGCGCTGTAAGATCCGAATGAATGAGCAGAAGTGCTTCGGAATATACAAAATACTGGTTCATCCTACAGCTTCAGTTGTTGTTCTGTTATCGTAGTGCAACATCAGGTCAGAAAACTCGGAAATCACCCAACAGTCAACGATGTACATGCAACACATTCTTGTTCCTGCTTAGTCCGCTAGCCATGTTTAAACTTCTTCAGAAATATTTCATATTAGCAAAGCAACCTTTTACCGTAAAAAATTTGAACAAAGTCAGAAACAGTTGTTTTACAGTGTATCTCACGAGCACATTTCGATGCATTCCATCAGGCACATACTGTCGGACTCAAGTCCAAATGTGACAAGTCACAAGGAACCACTCATCGATCGCCAGACATCTGTTCACTTGTTGACCCCAACTGAATTCGGAGAAAGCATTTCAGGTACGTTACGCAACAAAAATCGAAACCTTGTGTTGTTCGCGGAGGCGGTAGCAATTACTAAGTGGAAGCCACCACTCTGTGTACAGAAAGACATATTTTCAGTATCAGATTGTCCTGGTAACTGATGTGCATGAATGTGTGGAAGTGTGCGTGTGTTTGCGTGGTTGCTGAGTTTGTTGTTTAGCTTCACAATGTCTATTAAACTTTCTTATATAAACCCACAGACTGTAATATGTGTCTGATAAGATGTAGTGAAATGTGCTCGAGAGATACATAGTGCAAAATACGGTTTCTGACTTCTTTGTTCAAATTTCATATTAACTTAGTCACAGGACATAGAGACAATCGAGGGTTCTTATCAGATCCTATTGACTTCAAGAAAGCACGCAATTGATTGGGGAAAACAACTTCCTGCAAGTTGTATCAATAAGATATTCTGGTGGACATTTTCGAATGGTTCAGGAAAGGAAAATACGTTGCATGGTGTTGAAACAAACTCCAGTTTCATCTGTAGCCACAAAACTTAAGTATTTTCACATAAAATTTTGAGCGTGGGACGCGACTTGTAACAAGATGGACAAGGGAAGGTAGTTGCTTAGAAAGGAGGCAGTCTGTTTATGATCTACAATAAGGCAACAGTTGCCGAATAAGGTAGACAGGATATTCGGTGAGGTACCAAAATTATCATTCAGACAGTGTTCTCATAGATGTTAGACGCAGAGACAAAGCTCTCGTTTGTTCAGTTATTATATTTCGCTGTTACATTTGTAAGCTTTTCGACCACAGTATAATGTCCGGACTTACTCGCCATAAATTTACTTGTAGCCTGTTCTTCATTTTCATATATGTAGGAAGTGTACCTATGGGTGATCGGTTAAATGAAGACCCTTCCACCTCCTCGTTGTCATACTGTTCAGATACGAACTATTGCATTTTGAAGGATATAAACCTATACAAAAAATGTTTAACAATGGCTTCTGTCAAAAAAAGAGCGATGTTAGTATTGGTTAATTTACAAGCCAGCATTCAAATGATCGTGACATACCACTGAGCTGACCTCTATAGTCACACGATTAACTGTAAACTTCTTAAATCAGAAATGGTGTGTAGAATTCCTAGTTAAATTACAAATTGCGTTTTAAAAAATGTATGGCATGTACAACTTATAAGATAATTAAAAATTCAAACATATATCGTATTTTCGCATAGCTGCAGAGAAGAAAAACACTGGTAGAAGGTTTCCTGGGAAGGGAAGTCAAAACAATCAAACTGTAGTAGGGCTTTGTAATTCAAACTCTGGAAGCTAACGCTTCCACAGAATGTCTCTCCCTGGTGCCAGCTGTGCTGATGGGAATGTGAAATTATAGTTCTCTTTTGGTTACATTAGATTCGGTGTTGTTTAATCAACATTTGGAAGAAAATCTGTTGATAGCTAAACGAACTGGACTGATAAGCCAATAAGAACGGAACGGAATTCGAGCTACGTGAAGGATACCGCAAGCTGTTCATAGTTCACTGGTCACCTTGTATGTGAACGTCCAGTGATTATTTGGGGTGTGCACAGTTAACGATAGAATACAGCATAAAACAGGCAGAAATGTTCAAATGGATTTACAAATGAGTAGCACAATGCTCAAAGTACCGAATTCAACGATGACATCTGCTGCTTCTGTTTACTTCTCGAATACTGCTTATTTAAATTTAATAAAAGATTACAGAAAGAGTGTATATGGACATAGTACTAAGCTGTTCTACCTGAGTAGTTTTCAGTTCTTAACTGATGAACAAAGAAACTGGCGAAAATAACACTGCCATTAACAACAAAAAGTTACCGATTGCCAAGTTTGTAAAGTTATGCCCGCTTAGCTGTTCAGTGTTGTGTGAGTTTAGATACAGATTGTTCTAAACGAACAGAGTGAATTCGGAAATTACTAGGGTTCGGAAACCATTTGTAATAATGGATTCCACGTTATGGCAAATTCACTTGTTCACATCTTCCGTTTGTTGTTACATGAACTTTATACGCTTTCATTAGGTCGAAACACACGTTGAGCATTAACACAGTGTACAAAATCTCGATTGTGTTTTTGTATAGCTGCGTCTAACTTTTGTTGCCCTCGAGGGGTGGTGTTACAACTAACATGATTGAAACTGACATTGAACTGCAAGCGTCCCAGCGATAAATATTACTGTGATTGCCAACAGCTTTGTGGCTAATTAGAAGAATTACAACATGGTAAAACAGAGTGTACAACAAGATTGCAATGACGCCTGTAAATAAAATCATTTTGTGATGTCCCTATCTTACGACCAGAAGAGGCGGGATTATCATGCAACACTGATTCACTGTCATATGAATAGACAGGAAACTACACATCTGTATACATATATATTTGACCAGAAAAGACCACGGAGTGCTAGGTAGCGCAGTCTGCCATTTATAATTCACAACTGAATGCAAACTCCAATGCACGAATTGTGAAGTCAACTACTTATCTGGTGTTCTGTTGTCTGCCAACAAAATATAAAGTCTTTTCACTGCAGGCAATGGGTTTTGAGGCAAATTAAATTAATGCGCAGATATCTGTTTTTCCTTCTTTTATAAGTTATAGAATAGAACACTTAACATATATGTATAGTTTGTTCCGAAAACGAATCGGATGCGTATACACCTAAATGCGTATGAGAAAGCCTTCATTTATGATTTACGATGGTCTGTTTCATCATGTTGCAAAGTGTGTTCGATGCGGTGAAGCAAACGGATACATCATCTGGCTGTCACAAATTCAAACATCTTGGATATTGTCATCAGTTAACAGTCTTCCTTCAAGTTTGGCCTCAGCGTCAGCAGTCCTGTACTGCTCTCGTTGGCACAAATTAACATCACGTTCGGGATCAATTCCCGCATAGATCTACATAGTATGTGCGTATTCCACACAATGTTCCAAAATCAACAGGCTGGACACGGTGTGAATATGAATCCAATAAGTTGAAATCACCTGTTGTTTAATAGGTGAGCTATCTTACTGACCCGTCTAACTTGCACTGTTATGTTGACTGTTCGAAAGGGACTGCGCCAGCTAGACCGACTCTAATTGCATGACACTGGTTGCACTAACACAACTTCTACAGCTCCTTATAACACATTGAAATACTTGAGTAGTGGTCACATTTCTGTTACATTATGAGTTGTATTACAAATATGTTCGTCATACTGATCGCAAAAGCTCATTTCATCGGACAGAGACAATTCAGGTGCAGACAATTTTCGTTATGCCGGCCTGTTCTCTACAACTGCTATCATCGTAATGACGTTCCAAGCCAGTAGGCTACTTGAACAAAATTTGCTGTCTAACATTTCGGTTTTTGAGACTGCTTATCGAAGTCCAGGTCTGTATATTTACCTTACGCTAACAATGTACAATATCAGTCCTCTGATTCATTTTTCCGTGTTTCAACACGTTTGTGCACAATTACCTATGAGTTTGTACTAGCAATGGGGCGAACGAAACTGTGTTTGTCACTGTGTTCGTGAAAGTTTTCTAATGATTTCCGTTTTTTTAATTTTCAGCATTATCACCCCTCTCCCAAATGGTGGTTTTAGCACCTGGTCATAAATTTCAGTTGTCGTTCTTCGTTTTTTACCCAACACAACAGAGCGCACGAATTCCCTTCAAGTTAAATCGTGCGCTGACTGAAAGAAGTGCACGCGGCGATCGCAGGTGTGTGGGTGTACAAAAAAGGAACACACATGCACCCGCATATACTCACTGTGAACACGACGGTCTCTCCAGTACAGTGATATCAACAAGTGACGGAAGGTTGGAGCAGTCAAAACGGTTAGGGTGAGACTATCACCTTAAAAGCAAAGCTTATGGTTTCCAGCTACTAATGATGTATAATGCCTAACATGCGGTAGCCACCTGTTGAAACTGAAGTCAGACGTGACCGTCGGCAAAATGGAAGGCATGGGATAAAACGCAGATAGAACGTGCTGATCAGAGGCTAAAGTAGGACAGAGATACACGTGGTTTTCTTCAAAGACTCGTTCACTCAAGAAGCGGAAATGTTAGGTTCTGGGATATGAGGTAACTGCATTCTAAGTCAATTCGTAGATGTTTGTTACAAAGGTTGGTGACCACCACGGTCATCTGCGATATTACAAGAAGATAGTTAGAAAGGCATTTATGTTCATCAACCGCAGCAAATATCCAAGTCTGTTAAGGATGATCCGTTGATGTAAAGATGTTCCTGTAAGCTGAGAAACCTGCTTCTGAACAAAGGAAGCGTGATGGTCAGGTGTGAGATTTGAATGTGCGTAAATTTCCATCTACATCCGTATCTGTATTTGAAGTCTGCGATTAAAATGTTGACATTGGGCTATTCCCCTAACATTCCACCAGTCTACATATTTTGAGCAGTTTACAGAAATTTCTATTTATTAACAGTTTTTAGGGAAAGCGACAAACAAGAATCTGATTTGAAAAGAGTTGGTTTCGGTGACTGCCAGCAAAATGATGGCCACCTAGTTCGACCTTGTTGGTTCCCGTTTGTTTCATGCACGCGAACAAATCTAGCACACAACTCGTGACTAATTGTGTGAATGACAAGCCAACACAGTAAGTTATCGCGGGCACTTATGCACTGGACATCACACTCACGGTGAACGGGGTTGCTCGAAGACATGAGCGATATTATCTTGCTTTCAGGTAACCTGCTTTGACTACTTCGATGGACCATAGAAAACCTCGCTGGTTTGCGGATCATCCAACATCGGTCGACTTCATGTCCAGAAAAAGAATTGCCTGGACTAACCAAAGAAATTAAGATTAACTCACGTCAGATTTGCATCTGCACATTTTCGGCAATGTTGAATCGACCACACAATGATCAAAAATCTAATTCAGCACAGGCTGTGCAATCATCTCAAAGATGTATACGACACAATCCGAGACGATTGTTTGGTCTTTGCCATCCGTTCCGTGAAGACGTTGAGCAACGCGTAGCGATAAACCAGTGACCCCAACTACTCAAAACACGATTCGATTACAGTGTCACCGTACTGCTGAACAAATTATCAAGATGAATAATTAGCTGATCTCAACTGTTTCGATAGACTGATCGTTTCCAGGAAGCGACTTACAGTCTAGCGCCAAACGGGTGAAAGATGAACCATAATCCTATTAAATGGCATTCATGTCCAACAGAGTCCTTCCGAGCAGTCAGCAGGTTCAAAAACAATGGAAAAGAGCCAAACTCCGAAAGGTGATGCTCACACCACTCAATCGAAGTAAAATAATAAACACCTGGCTATTCGCACACTATAAAATTGACGCGATAAAACAGAAACATCGGGATCAAGGTCCAATTAAAGGCTGGAAGATGGAGGGTTAGCATATCCTGGGATAAACGTTCCGGAGAGATAGGGTTAGGTCGGATTTTGCAGTGACTGCGCTTCCAGACTTGATACACTATGTGTGTACATCACTAAAGTACATCGTCATAGCTATCATGTTGCAAGCAAATTGCCTCAGACTACTACTGTTGAATATATTAATAATCATCATCATCATAGACAGCAATACATCAGTGGTTCACACCAATGCTTAACTGCCACACAACCATGAAGAAAAAGCAAACCCTATATAAGAAGAGAGAAGGAAAAAGAAGGGGACGGAAAGGGACCTAACTACTGAAAATGACTACGTCCATGTTCAAACATTCAACATCAAGGTGCCTACACCTTGCAAACAACACAACCGAGCTGCAAGTGAGAGTAAGGCGTCATCAGC
>QNGE01001468.1:88810-164807 GCA_008508345.1 Paragonimus westermani | reverse complement strand
TTACAATCGCCGACGTCGAGCGGTTCTCAGAAAACAGATGTTTTCTCAGAGAGTTATGAACGACTGTACTGACCTCACGCTGTAGGTTGTAAGCCGCTATTCCAAGAACGGTTTTAAAGTGTTATTGGATACGCGCTTACACAAGACACCGCCAGATTAGCAATTGGCTTTGTTCTTGGAATAATCTGTCAACCCCGAGGGCGGTGGAATGCCCTATTTTTGATTAGTCCTTCAGGTAACTGAACACCTGCTGGGTATTGGAACAGATAAACCGACCGTATCTGGCTGATTTGGGACCTGAATCTTAATTCCATGTATAAATCACTGAAAATCGCTGGGATTTCTGTCCATGCGAACAGTTGAAGTAGTGATCCGGAGGTGGGAAAGTATGGGGAAGTAACAATTCTTAGTTGCCCTGGAGGGCAGCAGAGTGGGAAATATGTTACCGTGATATGTGTTTACCTCTCTCCTGAATAGGTCTACGCCCTAAGCCACCACAACATTGACAACTTAATTGAATTGACTACCTGGATTGTAAAAAAATTGAACCGGGCAGATAATCTTGATCCTGTGTTACTCATCAGCACTTTGACGGGTTCACGATTTTAGATGAGAACACACTGTAAAAAATCACGTCTTCGGCTGGATTTGAAGCAGCGACAGAACCAGCATGCCTCACTGCAGCAGGCGCTCTACCATTCGAGTTTCGAGGCAGCACTGGGAGCTCGGAAATTTCACAGTTGGACACTGTGAATTTGTGACCTATTAAACCAATATTGCGTATTATTACAGACAAACTGGTTATGGGTCTTGTTTCAGCATGATGAGTAATTCAGTACACCTCACCAAGATCCCCTCTGACTTCGCATTTTTCAAATGAAAATAAGTTCAGCGACCCCGGTTGCTCTCGGTAGTTTGGACTTTTCATATTCATACCATGCGCGTGGCAAATTCCCGCATCTTTAGGGGATGACAGTCTCAGTTTTAAGATATGCTTATCAACCCTGGGTGCAGTGTGTCAAATGGGGGCGAAATATCGCCAAGTACAGCGAAGTGCGCACCGCTGGACGACAGTCGGCGATCGCAGAATTTAGTCGATATAACGCTCGCCATGCTGATATCACAGTCGCGGCACAGTGGTCAGACGGAGTAAAAGTATTTGAGGCTTGAATATCCTAATCTCCAGTTTCTTGTGTCGTTGTTAGCTCGATTGTCTGTGTTTGTTCGTCCGTTAGATAACTCGGTGTCGACTGGAGGGAATCACAGAAGATATGGCTTTTTAGGGCCCTCAGCAGTGAGTCACACTTTGGAGTCCATCCGCAGATTTCCAAGATGTCCTCCTGGAAGTCGCTCGAGTCATACTCGCTTCCGACCACTTTTATATCAGCCTATATGTGATTTGGGCCGACTATTTTATCGGTTAGGTCATCTCCGTGTACCATGAGGGCCAGAAAATCAAGGATTGAACTATCCGAGAGCACTCCCTGTACGTTCGCTCTACGTGACCTCCCAACTATAAACATCTAAATCCACTTACGGATTTTCGGAGATATTTTAGCTTAATGTCGCTTCCAATCCGATAGTCTGTAGCCAAGGGGATCGACGGCTCTCTGAAAACCCATAATGCACATCACATCCGTATCTGTATCCAGCTTCTCCTTGACAGCACCTAAAACCCTCAGCCGTTCAGTAAGGCATGACTTATCTCTCAGAACGCCATGATGAAGGGCTCTGAAAAATTTCTGTCCACAGAGGAACCCGTAGATCACCTCTTGTAGTATGCTTGAAAATATTCGATAGCAAAAGTTCTCAGGTTAACTGGTCAGTAGTTTCCACTGACTGATGGATCACCATCACTGAAATGGCAATTATTGTGGTTTCCTTCCTGTCCCTCAGTACCATATCCGTCCTCAATACAATGTAGAGACGGTAAGCATAAACCAACGATAGAGGCTTAACCAGTGGTTTACCAGTTTTCGGCCCCGCAGAGTTCCTGCTGGCTAGCACCAACATCGTTCGCCCACAATCATGAGATGTTGAATCGTCATCCATCCTGATAGAGCCACTTGGGTTAGAAAGGGGCTCGAGTGTCCCACTGTCCGGGCTGTGACAGTGACCGCATCCGGTATGCCCTTGCTGTTCGACACGGTCCCTCCGTTACAGGCAATCGTGGTGCCAACCTTCTCCCTTGAGGAAGACTTGGACTGGGAATAACCGTAAGTCCTCTTAGGTTCCTGTTTAATTCCACGTGCCAGGTTGGGCCCATTCGCCAATGAAACGTTCCCTGCTACGTTAATTGCCTCGGTCCGAGACCTTTTATATATCAATAAACTCTTTCACCCCCTTCTTCAAATGCGTGCTTTCCAGGCAATATGGGTGTGCTGGAACACTCTCCTGGCCCCGGGGCAAACCTATGATTTTTGACTCCTTCTTCTGACTAGGTGTCGACGAATATTCTTGTCTTTGAGAGCTCAGAGGTTTTTAACCTGAATTGTCCACAAAGTACCGAAGTCCTCTGTGGAGATTGATGAGTTACACGCCAATCTGTCAGCTTTCATTTTCATTTTTCTTTTGGAGTGATTTTGGTTGAAAAGTTTGGCTTGGTGTGACTTTTTGCCGGCAGAGATGAGTTGAACAAAAATTTAACCGTCATATGATCGCTGTATCTGATGTAAGTCGCAGTCGGTGGGCTTGTGATATCCCTGTTGTGATAAATTAGGATTGTCTCACGCTAAGGCTACCTGAGCAGATCGGAGTCTCTTCGTCCTACCGACATGTATTTTGGTTGAACGGTTGAAAAGGTTGGGCAACTTGCGTTCAAAGCCTATTCCCCTGACAGATCCTGATGAACCATTGAGACATGTAGCCTGAAATGACAATAGCAACGTCTAGCCTTCCGCTGGTGTCGCCCGTGGACTTCGGTGCACCACAATTATCATCAGTGGGATTTGACTTAAAGAAGGCTGGCTGCTGTTCGGATACTAACAACCGCGGTGATTAGCCGCGGGTGACCGTTTCGCAGGACTCGGGATCAGCAAACGTAACCGCCTTTGACGGATTGCCATGATTATTGCGATTCCTTTGGAACCCACGCGTCAGATCTCCTAAACCTATTTCCTATTTAAGACAAGCCTTGGTGAACAAGAGAGTGCTTGCGGAGCGAACAGCTCTATGCAGCTCGTCTCTTTCATTAACCAAGCCGCATACATTCCCCAACACGCCATCCACCTCCTTTGAACTGACTTTCAATATACTCCGAGGTTTAGTCAAATCTATTCCCTCAGAGTAAATCTCTGAGTGTTAGGTCCGTCCACTGTATATGAGGGTCTGAACCGGGTCGATTCAAATCATCTTTCGCCGCAGTGGCTGGCTATCCTAGGCTGCTGTGTCGTCTCCTTTTCCTCGAAACAACTTCGTTTGTTTCAGTTCATTCCAGTCTATTTTTGTTGGGTTCAACCCATTTTAGTTCAGTTCAGTCCAGTTAAGTCAAGTGTAGTTCAGTTCAGCTCTTTTCAATCACTCACTCATTCTGATTTACACTAAAAAGCCTGTGAGCTTATCCAGCATTTTAACGATGTAGCAAACAATACACGTGTTTCAGACATGGGGCCCGGATTACCTTGATCTAGTCAATTTGACTTGTATGCTGTCAAGCAGACTTTTGTTGACCTGGGACACAATGATAGAAAGTAGGTTGCAGCACTGCTTTTTGGGATTGTAGCAAGCACCCGTAACAAAGTAAGATTACTAGCCCACTTAGTGAGAACGAGAACCTAATACTGTCTCAAAGGGATTTCTAGAAACGCAACTAACCACATCAGAGGGAAAACTGTTTCAGTGGTGAACAATTCCATGGGGGTAGAACCATTGGTCCGGAACAGAGCCTGTAAAGCTTCCTGGCCCGCCTCCGTCGGTAATCACCATTTAGTACCATGATGAGCTAATCAACGAAACCTGATATAAAGGAGTTTGCGAAAGTCACGTTGCCTCGGGGTCGTCGAAGCTCAAGTGAACACGACTTGATAACTCACGTAAATGGGGTGGCGATAGGTTCTGTATGTGGTCACGATGGGTGCTGCTGCTCATTTTTACAGTTTTTGACCCACACATCTGTCTGAAAGCGATGAAGTACGTTCGAATGTATTTTCACTCCCTTCCTGTCGCTTGTTGGATTTTTACGAAAGAAGTTCCTATTTCTACGGACTCTGTTTTCCGTGCTAACAAAAACACCTATGAAGATCAGTGCTTGCGCTGGATCCGCTCTGTTGCACGCTGTGTTCGCTCATTATTTCCTAAGCGCATGCCCACTAGATTCATTGTAGGGCATGGCAACACGGGCCTCTGTATCCAGGTAGGCCACGAATCAGAACAGGCGTTTGTTTGCAGTCGGTGTCACCAGGCGCCCCCAATCTTCACAACTTCCATTTACCTACAACAGGCCCGGCTTGGATGACGTGGCTACTATATGCGAACCTCCTGCCGACTACCGGTTCAATTTTCGCTCAACTATTTCATGCCAGACCGAAATGCAAATGATTGCATTGCCCCCAACTTATGTATGTTGAATAATGATAATGGAAATCTTTTTATGTTGCTCGGAGCTTGCTCAGCTGGCTTCTTCGGGAGAATGTCCCTATGAACGCATTAGGTTTGCTAGCAAATGAGCTACGTCCTTATCTTCAAATTTTGGTGAGGGATTTACGAGCGCTGTTGAAATCACCGGTCTCAAAGCGAGCTGTTCAAATTGGGAAATATCTTCATTTCGGGTCGAGAGAGGCTTTGGGTATGTTATCCCATCTGTTAAGTGTCCTGTTGAAATGGGCAATTCAGATCAGCATGAGCGGATTAAACGCACCAAAGTCAACGACCTACACTTTGTGACTTATTTTGTGCCACAGTATTGATTAAATTTTCATTCCCCCTTATATTGTTAGTATTTGTGATGGATCCGACGGGCCTTAGTATATTGGGGAGTTCTGGCTGGATGGCATTTCAGAACTCAATGACCCTATAGCTAGAGACTTCACGCTGACTGACCGTGAGTGTCCTACGAAGCTCTTATTTGTGATCAGCCTGATTAGTCTTTGTAAGGCAGTCCACTGTTCACGGTGAATATTGCGACCACAATAAATGTATACAGAAGGTTCGAGTCACACAGTCAGAATATTTTTTCATTACTGAGGCTCATACACACGTGAATATCGTGTTTCGGTAGTGATGTCCGTGTATGCACCCATTCCGCTCCAGTACTCACTGATTTCTTCATGTTTTAGGTGCGGTGATGCGGTCAACAATATTCTTTCACTTCCTAACTGAAATCCGTTTATTCCTAACATGCAAATTCTGATCTGCAAGCTTTGGCGTAATGACGTAATACCACGCACTTATGTTATACGTGCAACTTTGTGTGCAGTTTCTATGAGGTTGGGATATTTGAGAGGTTCAGACACTGGGTTTTTTGTGCCAATATACTAAGTGTGAGGTCTAGCTTCCGCAGCAAACGAGCAACGGTGAGTTGTGTTATCCTCTGTGGAGTGAGGGATGGTTGTGACGAAGTTGTAGTGGGTGGTCGTAAGGTCGTTGTGGAGTGGGCTGTTACATGGTGAATTCAGGATAAGGTTGTGATATCGATAGGGGTTGAATTTTGCGTACACCACTTTCAAAACGGCGGGGTAGTGAAGAGATCTAGGTGCAAACCCCGCCACCACCCTGACATCAGCACGACTACTCCGTTGGGTAGTGGGCAGCCTCCAGCCATCCCACCATGGCCCCACGAAATTGGTGAGGTGACAAGCTGACATGCTGATAGGTAGACCAGGTACTAAGTGGATGTGTAGAAAGGACCTGAAGTAGCTTTACTAGTGAAGTCCTAGCGTCGATCAAGTGTCGGTTAGGTAAGCAAACGGCGCAAATCTGATGGCAAGCAATGTAGGCGGTTCATTGTTACGTCCACTAAATTGCCCAGCCATCATGGCCTTCTCACGAGGACCTCTCCAACATACGGTGACCGTCCCTTGAGCGTCCAACTGCAATCCAAAAGGTTTACCTCTAGAAAACTTGTAACTACGAGTCTGCTGGAACAGTCGGCGCAAAAACTAGGTCAGTCCTCTTTATAATATAGAACCCGGTTTCCATTGTTCTACTGTCCACTTGCGTATTATTGAAAGTGGGCTGCGTATGAAAACTAGTTAAATGCCCCCGGTCACACTGGCTATAGTCAGTGAAATTCCTGTGCGAAATAGTGCAAATAAACATGAGAGCATTTTAGTAAGCTGTCTACTGGGAGGCTCGGACCGCTAAACTTTCGCGCCTGGTGTCGCGGCGCTATCGTCTCGCTACGTAACCGCGGCGGACTTTCTGGAAAACGTAAATCTCAACCTCCCCTACTACCACACCCCACTGGTCTTACTATCGCACTGCAGTTTCTCCATACATATTCTCGTACGTTGATTGCGTTGAATACTGGCAAAACATTTCTCACACTTTCGCGAGTAACATGCTCTGAATTGGTACTACGAACTCTCAGTTAAACTCTCTCCTTTTAGTTCATTTTGTACCACTTCATTGAATTGCTGCTCCACCTCATTACTGAATGATACCTGATGACAGCTGAATTCCGTGTTCATTGTTCACTTGGTTGTTAGTCGTGTTATCTACTAACCGTTACTTGTTTATATACAGAACCGGTTTTGTTTGAGTACACCTTCAATGTGATGTCTTGTTTTGCTCCTACTCAAGAAGTTTGCAGCTGTTCCGATAGACTGCGCATAACCGTGAATCCGGACTGGTTCTACACCTCTTTTGACAACTGTCGCAATTAATTTAGTAGTTTATGCAGCGCAGCCTGTATCTGCTTTGTTTGCGTTATCTTGCTTTTTGAATGTGCGAGTATTATGCGTGTCTAACTGGGCATTTGACGCATGCGTGTTCGTGTTGTCTCCTGTTAAGAGGGCTATGGTTCGGACCTCTGCCTGGGAAGAACGCGGTGCTTCCTTTGTTTCCATGCTGAATATAGCTTTTGTGGGAGTGCATCGGGCAATCCATGCCAAAAACTCTGGCCTGTTTGACACACTTGACGATTACGCTAGGATGCCATAACATCCTTCAGGAGAGAGAATGTAGTCCGGCTCTGATTCAGGGATTCTCCTAATGATATTTGACTTTATTTTGTCCTAATGACATCAATCGTACACCTAGAGACCATCGTGGTGGAGACTAATTAGACGGTCATGGCACCCGGGAAGTTCAATCTGGGTGGAGGCTTCTAAAGCTGAGGGGCTCGTACTTGGCAATGGGTGAGCAGGGTTGAAGCCCCACTTCAGCCAACGGCGTTGTTGAGCTCGCATGCAGGGAAAACACTCAAAATTACGCTGGAAGATGAGGTTGCCGAAGCTGAATTTAGTGAACGGACGTCGACTTCTGAGCTGCAGCTGAAACATTTAGTCCGCCGAAGTTCCTCAGTAGAGTCCGTTGAAGAACAGGCCGGGCGGATCCCAAAGCGGTTGGTGAAGGGTGTGACCACCAGGGAGATTGGCCGGCGGTTTCTGGGCTATTCACCCATAGGACGGGAGTAGGCCACTGGAGTTGGGTGGCATATCACAGCTACCAAAACAGGCTCAAGAGGAATTCCGGACCTAGATTCGTGTCAAAATACGCTGTTAAACAGCCTGGAGAGAAACAAAAATTGGGTACGTGGATCTTGAAGGGTAGTAAAACGAGTTGAAATAGAGGTGGTTGTTAGTCCTGCTGACGTTTTGTTCGTTTTGCCCGAAACTGTGATCAAGGAAGCAAGACAATTTCATGTACGGGCATGGACTCCTGGTAATAACAACAAAACATACTTCTAAGCCCACAGGTGAAAAGAACACTGGGGTGGGCGCAAACATTCGGAATAAGTACCGGAGAAAAAACAAATAATAATTGGATAGTAATACAAACGTGAAATCCACTATGAAAATGAAAGTGTTTGTAAGTGAAAAATCTTTGCCGCACACAGAGGGAAACGTATAGTTGGCCTGTTCCACAGACTCGATCTAGAAAAAGGTGTCGTTATATCAATTTACCTTTCACAAGTTTGCGTTTGGGTCGATGCTTCAAACGTTCAAGTTCACTCCGGGGAGTACGTAGCAGCCGGTACTCTTTCATATTAGGGGCAAAACACTTTGATGGGTCGAATTTTCTGACTGATTGATAGATAAATCCGTTTTCAGATTAATTGATACCGGAATATGCGTACGCATCAATGGCACACAATTATAAAATTTCCTATATAGAAAAGAAAATATTCACATATAAGGAAAAATGTAAATGCGTCGATTTGTATAGAGCGAGTTGTATACTTTTATCTACATGCACATGTGTCATCTCATTATGCGGACATAAGTCCACGTAATTATAGGTAGACGCGTATATTTATTGCCCGATCATGTATAGTTCTATTTTCATATGTGTTTAGTTTTGTA
The DNA here is from genome assembly GCA_008508345.1 of Paragonimus westermani. Classification (NCBI taxonomy): domain Eukaryota; kingdom Metazoa; phylum Platyhelminthes; class Trematoda; order Plagiorchiida; family Troglotrematidae; genus Paragonimus; species Paragonimus westermani. The sequence goes on along the minus strand of QNGE01001468.1, from coordinate 156,345 downwards.
TAATGCAGAAGTCTTTCCGCACTTCAGTAGGTATTTGTCCACATACATGGGCTGCTAAACGAGAAAACGTCTGTGCATCCTGAAATATGCATTCATAGCACGTGCCACTGAGATATGTGCAAACACTTGGGAGACAAGGTAGGGTTAGTCGTATTATGTGTTTTTAACAAGATTAGTTGTACCATTCCAGGTAAATTCAATATAACTTCCATTTCAAGTTTTCAGAAATTAGTATATGAAAGGAAACCGACTACAGGAATACGTCCAACGCGTCATCAGGGCAGTCCGCCATTACATGATTTAACTAACGTCGGAGAAGTGCCAAACTAAGTCGGTTTTGAAGAGAAAAGACGGAAAATTCTCAAACCTGATTGACGATTGTGTAGACTCCAACGCAGGACGTCATTGATTGCCAGAAACTCTCAAAAGGTTGAGAGTCTCGCGAATTTTTTGGTCAAGACGGTTTTTGCGTCTACTCGTCGCTGAAGATTTCTTTACAAAACGGATGTTTTTGGGATCAAGAAAAATAACGCCATCTCACGTTGTAAATGAGAAACTGTGGAGTAATCACATTTGCTGTGACGAACATGTACGTAATTTTTTGAAAGACACCACGTGATACTAATAGTTTCGCGTTGGTCAGTAAAGTGTATGACGCTGTCAACCAGACTTTATGGTGTTTTGCGATACGTGAGTGGCCGGCAGCTAGCTTCAGGTGGATTATCGCGCGGTAACCAAAGCGTCAGTTTTCTTTATGAGGCAGATGTCTGAACTGAAATCTATATTTAGTAAAACCAAAGCTGTTAGGTGGTTAACAAGACGGTTTGAGGCAGGTATGGAACAAAAGAGATTAACCGAGGTCTCAGTGTGATTATGTGAGCTATTAGGGAGGGTTTTCTTGCACAGTCTTGTGTGAAGTGTTTAGCATGGTCATCCGCAGTCCGTTAATATCGGCTACCATTAGTCATGGTCTAATAGCTCACCAGCCTTATATTTCTGGCAACGGCGAGGATGAATAGGACATGACAAATGGATGTACATATATGTGGAGAGGAATACACACGAATTACTGGCCTGTTTGTTTTCTATGTGCGTGGTCTATGTCTAGTTCACATAAGGTCATTCTGATGGATTTATTATAAAGCGCCAACCTTAAATCCTCCAGAAACCTGAGTAATATGTGCAAGATAACACACATGAATAAAAAGATGCTGGGGTTGCAACGGTTTACTGAGCATGCAGAAGACCAAACGCTGGACGATGTTACGAGTGAGTGATAACACGAACTGTTCAAGCAAAGCTGCTTACGAGGGGAGTGAGACAGCAAGGACGGGTATCTACGTTATACGCAGCTGACGGCTGGATGTTTCCCGGACCACACTCAAAAATTCATCAGAGTATATACGGAGTTGAGAGGTGGAAATCGTGTTTGATGGCGTGAAACGTTGAAACGTTGAGTGTTGCCACTGGCTCTGAGTTCATTTGAAAATTCATCCCAATAACAGGCGTGTTTTACAATAAAGAAGTTTGTGTGTCTTTCCAGAGATTGCAGGGTTGTCAGAATGCAGCACTTATTTCTGAGACCATATGGAGAGCTGTGTTGTAAGTTGACGGTAAGCGCTTTGGTGACAGCGTCAGAATGTACACGTTCATAAAGGAATATAAGGTTTGAATTTAGGTTCCGCAATCAAATTAGATCGACACAAAGTTTTTAGCAGCGTTCCCTGTAGGCGAACGAAGAAAAGGTCCTAGTGAGCTTTTAGTAAATGGTCGTCAGAGGTTTTCTCACATAAGCCCCCCAGACTTGCGTAGGCGGCAGTAAATGCAGGTACAATACTCAGGGTGAGGTCGATCACACGTATTGTAAAGCGTCAGCCCCGCATCCGGTGAACTGAACTTCATTCTGATAGAGCTGATTGTTCTTTTTGTTTATGCTACCTAAGAACATACTTCTTCGGAGAAATTAAAAAATAGTGAATACCGTATTCCTTGATCTCTAACGAAAGTGACGGTACCAATATTATAGTTGTCCGGTGGGACAGAACTATTTGGTATTTGACAACCATAAGTATTGACGTCCGGTTTGCTCGCTGAGAACGTCGTAAGCCATGTTTTATACCACAATTGCAGTGACGGCAAATCCTGTCTTACGTTTCGTGGACAGAACGTGGTGTTGCTGGGCTGGCGGAAAGTGTAAACGATCTTGATATCGTCAGCAAGCAGAACGGACTTGTCACGTTCAATAGCATCGCATACATCATCCATGTACACGTGGAAAAACAACGGTCCCAGAACGTTACCCTGGAACACCTCAATGGCCACTGGTCTTGGTGCAGAACAGTGCTCTCCTGTTTCGACTGTCTGGGTGCGGCCTTCGTGGTATGACGAAAGCCAGCTACACAGGAGGCCTTGTAGGTCAAAAATGCTATTCTTAGCAAGAAGCGATTATGAGGCTTGTCTGAAAGTTTGATAATTACCGCATTTCCTGCGTCGACTGACATTGATAGATAGTTTAAGAATGCCAACTGACGTGCTAACAAAGGGCGCTTTCTGAGGAACCCGTGCTTCGAGAGGTTTGTACGGTTTTGCGATCTCAAGAACGCGTCAATGTGGATCTTCGTTATCATTTCAAACCTTCACGAGCAGATTGATGTATGGTTGATGGGACGACGGTTGCTAACGTTCTGCCCTGGGCCACTTCTGTGGTGAGACATACCGATTAACTTTTCCTCTTGAGGAAAGAAGGTGCGAAGTAAAAGTGATAAGGTAAACAAACCATGTAAAAGGATGGATATGTCCTCACGATTTGCTTGATGACCATTAGTTAGATACCATCAAGTCCAGGATGAACTGAGGGATTAATGGTATCTAACCGTGAACGAATACTTCGAACACCAACCAGAACATTACTCAAAATTTTATCCATTTTCGACAGAATATTAATATGTAACAAGGTGTGTTTTCCGCTGAACGAAGCAGCAGAATGTGCGTTGATGGTTTCACACATTGCAACAGGGTCATCAACAACCTTCTTGTCTTTGAGAGTGATAAGTTTCATGGCAGGGTGCCTCGTGGAATTTTTCCGTCTCATCAGCCACATTAGTGTTATGCATCTCTGCTTGCTAAGGAGCGCCATTTCTCATGATTACTCTCATCAGTGCCGTCTACTTGACCTCATGTTGTGTGAATTAAAATCACAGTATCATCATTTTCTGAACACCTTCTATCATTAGTTTGCACCCTCTTTAGTACCACCGTAAGCATTAATCGTATTCAGTTCTACTGTCTTCTCCGCTCCATATGAAACTGATGTTCACTACCGAGGTTGATACCGTCGAACACGCAACCTCATATTTTTTCAACGTTCCAACCACTCGCGCGAAGGGAAGGGTGAAGCAGCAGCTCGACACCTTCTCAAATTGGGTTTTGCTGAGAGTGCAGACAGCGAGGAACTACAGAACCACTTTGGAGCTCTGAATACGAAGTAACTAAGCGAATGCAACTTTGCTTCCGGCAGCAAACCAGCGAAAAGTACGGTGGGCGATTACGTGAGTGACTACCTGAATAATTCCTGAGTGCTGATACCAGAGCATCGCGGCCTCAGAAATGGTCACCCGGGCACGATCAACCCACTGGCTGTTTCTGACTCGCGAACAGAGACCGTCGAATAACGCTCTCCAATTAGTGCTGCATTCCTAGGTTCCAGAAAGTCGTTTGGTGAAGTCGATTACAGTATACCGCTGAGAAAAAAGAACGGTACAGGTTAGTGTGATAAGGTTTGCCCATAGCTCAAACACTAAGTCCTGCAACACATAGACAGTTAGTGTTAATGGTGAGGTATCCAGGCCACCAAGTGACAAAACTGGCGTGTTACAAGGTGCTATGCTGGGTGTCCTATCATTCCTGGTCTATGTGAACGACCTTCTGGTTGGAATTGCCCCTCCCGTTGTAATGTATGTCGAGGATGGAGAACTTCGGCGCGTTCCATAGGGTGTTGAAGAGTCAGGTGGACTCTAAAGGGACCCATATGATCTTCTTCTATGGCCCATGGAAAATTGACCGCCCTTTAGTCTGTCCAATTTTAAGATTGTACAAGTTCGTCACCACTGCGCTAGAACACACCCCATTGGTGACGCTAGCTTGGTCACTACTACCAAGAAGCTCGACCTAGGTACCGTGGTTTCAACCAGATCTCTACCCTAGTACTAACATTACACAGCTGGTATAGAAAACCAGCAGTAGGCTGACAATGTTCAATGTAGTTCCCGGGAGTTTACCATTCCATAACTTCTCTCCTGTCTGTAGCGCGCGGGTAAGGCCATTGATGGAAGTGAACCTTTGGAAATGTGCGCCGTACTGAGAGAGTAAAGAAGCTGCTCTAGAAACTACCCATAAACGGGTCACTAAGAGGCTTGAAGAGTTTATCCTTATTGTCGTATAAGGGCGCTGTTTCGAAACTGAAACTATTTCCCTTATTCTGAGAACGTTTGAGAAGTTGTCTTATAATTACATACAAAATTCTATGCATCTTGAAACCACTCCAACAAAACCTTCTTACACTCGCCGATATGATGAGCCTCAAGGGCCATAAGTGCGAGGTTTCTCTACCGCGCAGTAGCCTCTTACGTAGATGGTATGGTTTTTCCATCCGAGCCTGTTAGACACGGAATATACTTTCGATGACGATTGTGCTAGCCTTGTCAGATGATGCGTTCAGGAGACAGCTAGATGACTGCATTATCCTTAGTTGGCCATTACCAGTGAAACACATATAGCTCCATGTACCTTCCTTATCGTCACATCTTCTAGTCTCATCCTTCCTTTCTTGGCTGAATTCTGTCTTTATCATCTACATAGTTTTTTCATCACTCCATTGTTTCACAACAAAACGATGAAACCTTTCCAAATGACGGACTGCTGCCGGCTGTTTGTGATGCGTAGGGACGAAAACTAAGGTCACAGGTTCAAAATTAAGAAAACAAGATAACGATTGACGATCCAATCCAAATTTTAAAACTCGGGTATTCAACTTGTGTGACGAACTGCCCGCAAAGATTATGGAAGCCTCGAGCGTGGATATATTCAAATGAAAGCTAGCCAAAATTCGGAACAACCTTCTTCATACTTTGTGCCAACCGAAATGTGATTTGCTTATGCCGTTCATGGCAACCAGAATTCGCCGTCCCTTTATTTTACCCCTCCTCTTCGACCACTTCTGAACGCATTCGCATCCATGGTAGCTAAAGTATGTTCAATCTTTGAATCACACCAGTTAAGCCTCAGGACGTCAACAGGCACAGGTTTTTATCACTTTCTGGATTAGAAGTGGAAATTGATGGCGGGCGCCCGGCACCCTTCAGCTAGCTATCGGCCAATCAGCCGTATTAGCATTTCGTGCAAAATAGTGGAGCGCCTACTACAGCGCGCCATCCTTGATCACTTCTTATCAAATAATTTTTTCTCTTTCACCCTGCATGGTTTCCTTTCTAAGCGGCCGTGCGTAACAAACATGCCTATTAGCATAGATGATCTGACGGAGGCCAAAGACAGTGGCCTCATCTGAGACGTCATACTCTTTAAATTTGCCAAGGCCTTCGGCCATGTTCCACACGGCTCCCTGGAACAAAAAACGGGAGATTTTGATATTCAGGGAGAGGTTCTTCGCTAGATTGCCTGTTCTTGATAATAGAACTCTTAGAGTTAAGACCGGATAAGACGTTTCTTCTCCCTCTTTCACCTTTGCATAAGTACCCCAAGGGTCAGTGCTGGGTCCTCTGTTTATCTCAACTCACTTGAGCGGCTTTTCGGATACTACTTCCACTAGCGTCTTTCAGAGCGCCAACGACCTGAAAATATAGAATGCCACTGATCCCAGTGCACTACAAATTGGTCTCGGCGCGATCAGACGGTGGTCGGACGATTGAAATCTCTTAAAAAATGACAATAAATGTGCTCACATGTCACTCGGTTGGAGATTCTGACAATGCCTCCATGATTCACAGCGCGTCTAGTAGATCAGATATCATGACAATCAATCTGAAGAAAGATCTGGGCATCTGGCTGTCATCTAACTTGTCCTTCACATATCACCATGAGATGGCGGCAAAAAGGGATTTGCCGCTCTTAGGATGATTAGGCGCACTTTCCCGCGCATAGACAAGAAAGCTTTTTAGACGCTTTACGGGAACTATGTGAGACCGCTCATCGAGTATGTGAAGAAGACCGTGTATACCGGCCTGAAGAAAGACGTGTTAGCCGTTGAGCGTGTGCAACGCGCGGCCACCATGGTGGTCAGGGGCCTGAGTAATGTTACTTACGAGTCTCGACATGAAATTCTTGACCTTTACCCACTTGAATTTCGAAGACTCCGTGGCGATTTAATATTCACACACTTGTGCTTCAGAGTAGGTCTTGTGGAACGGTTCTTCACGGTAGCGAATGGTGACGGCCGGCGAGGACATAATAGGAAGCTATTCAAACTTCGTCCTCGGACGTTTCTTAGGCAGCAGTTCTTTTCTTACAGGATTATTAACCACAGAAACAGCCTACCCTCTGAGGTCGTCTGCAGCGCTTTCTTGATTCCCTTTTATCCAAAATTGCATTATGCGAATAATCTTTCTCTGTTCTTGGTAATCACTGTAATCCCCAAGAGCGGTGCTACACCCTGTTTTCAATTCTCGCCTTTCAGATCAACAGACGCCCGCTGACACCGAGCAAGGAAAACCGACTGGATCCGGGAACCTTGGACCGTTTCCTCGAACCCGTGTATCAATCGCTTAATCACTAAGTGTTCTCACATATCACTTGGTTGTGATCCTGGCAATGCCTTCATGATTCATAGCGCATGTAGCAGGTTAGATATCATGACAATCAATCCGAAGAAAGATCTGGTCATCTGGTTGTCGTCTAACTTGTCCTTCACCTATCACTATGAGATGGCGGCAAAACAGGAATTTGCCGCTCTTAGGATGATTAGGAGCACTTTCCCTCGCATAGACAAGAATGCTTTTCAAACGCTTTACGGGATTTTCATACGACTGTTCCTCGGGTGTGCTACGCATTTTGTGTGTATCGGTTTGAAGAAATGCACTATGGCTGCTGGGCGTGTGCAGCGCACCTCTACCAAACTAGGCACCGGCCTAAGAATTGTTGCGCACGAGTGTCGATTTGAAAACCTTGATTTGTATCTAATTGAATCATGGAGGGTATGCGGTGACTCAATTCTCATGCACCTTTTCTTTACTTTTGGTCTGATAGAACAGCTCTTCATTGTAGCAGCTGGCGAGGAAATAAGAGGAAACTATTTAAGCCTCGTCCTAGAACATTCTTTGAGGAGCATTTCTTTTCTTATAAAGTTATTGAATTTTGGGACAGCTTCCCTTTCGAGGTCGTTAGTAGCGCCTCCACGGATTGCTATAAAGCAGTGCTTGATTTTCACAGACCTAAAAAATTATTATGAGGTATTTGCTGTAACCCCCAATAGCAGTGGTACACACTGATTTCAGTGATTGCCTTTCAAATCAACAACGGCCTACCTGAGAATGAGCAAGAAAAACTGATCGGATCCGAGACCCTTGGACCATCACCTCGAACTCGCGTATCAGTCGGTGAAAAAAGCTGTTCTAACACTTGACACACACCACTTCAACAGATAACATGAACGGAGCAGACTGACCACAGTCTGACTGTCTGACTGAGGGCAAATACGTTGTGAAAACATAGACCCCGGTGACACTCATTCTTGCTGGAACAATTCGAGGCGGGGATACCTTAGAAGTATGATACTCCCGGCTCCTCAATAGACCACTAAACTGGTGACCTTCAGCATTTCACCTTGGATTGTCACCTGCAAGTCCGCCAATCTGGTCTGTCCTGGATGGAGACGTATTCACATTTACTGAAGTTTCTTATTGTGGGCGATGCGGCCACCGGGAAAACCTGTATTTTGCGATGGTTTTTGGACCAAAAGTTTAAAGAAGAATCTCTTCATACCATCGGCGTGGAATTTGGAACAAAGGTAATACAATTTGACGGAAAGTCGGTGAAATTGCAAATATGGGACACTGCAGGTAAATTTTTAATCTTTTTGACTGCAGTTTTCGCCAGGACAAGAACGTTTTCAATGTGTAACTCGCTCTTATTATCGGGGTGCAGCAGGTGCACTCGTAGTTTACGATATCAATGACCGGGCATCATTCAACTCGATATCTAATTGGATTTCACGTGTGAGAGATTTAGCTTTACCTAACATCACAATTATACTAATCGGAAACAAGCTTGATTTAGCAGAAGATTCGCGCCAAGTTAGTTCTTCACGCGGCTGTTTTTTCCTTGCAATCTTATGTTGTCTTTCAATGTCCCTTCAATGTGATCCGCTCCAATTTGAGTTAACCACTCACTCACATACACTTATAATAACCAGAAACTTGTGTTGCATAAAGTTTGACCAACATTACGTTGTATAAGTATTTTGTATTGACGGCTTATGAACCACTTTGAGCAACCGTGTGTGCTAACGTTACACTCAAGTCAGTTCATTATCAGTTCGTTGGACTTACGGCGGTGTGCTTCAGTGATCCCGCTCTGTTGCAGCTATAGAAGAAACCAAAGCTTGATTTCAGTTTTTTCAGTGGGGAGCTGTCCGCAGTGGTGTGATTGAAAGAACCATCGATTAGTATGACAATCTCCTCGATTAGCAAACGGTGTCAGTGCGAATGGTGCACTATAGCCATCCTCCATATTTATAACTGCACAGTCGAGTCGCTGCAGCCCACGAATTACAAATCCAGAGGATCACTTCGAAAAAAGGTAGACAATGCCGAGGGAAGCAGGTTGTTAATTCCCAGGTCACTGGTGAGAGGGAGTGGCACAACAAACAAAACGGAAGTGGGTGGTTGTTGCCGGACAGCAATAAATTGCATATATGCTCTCACCAGCTATGGTGGCTCCTGACACTAAATTCGGCAACGGTGCCAGCCAACCTTCAAGTGTATACTTGAAGTCTGTTACTACAATGAATAATGCCACTTCAGATGGTATCGTAGACCATGCGTATACCACTCTACTTGGAAAGAATTGATCTCGAGCATTTGTCGCAGACTGTGACCTAGCCCCCTTAGTGCTGAGTTACCAATGCGACCAAGCGTTTTCTTCCTTCAGGAAATTTGACGTCTTAATGAGGTAATCTCTTCAACGCCTTCGTTTGAATGAGAAAAGATGTAGGCTTCTGAGTATGCTTGGTTAGTTCACTCCCTTAAGCTTCACAATCAAATTCGTGAGTTCACGCTTAACTGTCTCTACTGCTTGTCCATATTCCACTGGGTACGATGACCTTGCGTGGATGCAGTTCTTCGGGTGCAGGTGTGCGTTAACCTCGTAGAAGGTCATTTTGATTCTACGACCTTCTGGAGTTGATATCATGGTCGACTGGCCTTTCGAGCTGCCGCTATAAACTGGGTTGATGTTCTGGAGTTCGCGTCTATTTGAATCCCCAGCTTTCTGGCTTCATTAACCCATTCAACTTCTGTGAACTGGTTGTGTTCCCCTATGTGCTCACGTGCTCCTGTACATCGCCTACAAGTTTTTGCTTTTACTTGGCAACATTGAGTGGTAGCTGCCTCTGCACAGTCCATTGGTATGACGCCGTTTTGTTGCATGAAACACTCCGTTTGTCGTGCTACTAATTTCGCACCGTTTGTGAACATCTGGTGCGAACAATTTAGTGTGTTTAAACCAGGTCATCAACAGCTATCAGGAAAAGTAAGGGGGTCGGGACTAGCCTTCGAGGTACTATGCTAATATCGTCCGCCAGATTGAATTTGGCTCCCTTTACCCGTACGCAGAAGCTTCTGTCGCACACATACTCCATATTCCGTTTCAAGACCTTCAGACACACGTTGGAAGTCCCTCGTTTTAGTACCAACGATCAGTACTTCATAGAATCAAACGCTTAAAATCTAGTCGACAAAGTGCGGCTCACACACTATCTGGCCTTAGCCATTTCTTTCAAGAAGATAACGTTTATCAAGCAAATGGTTGCTGCATGAAACCAAACGGCTCGGCTGTTAAAAGTGGCATGCTTGGTAACATGCTTTACTGCTGTGTCTGATTATTCTGTATAATGCTCTCAGGACTGCAGATGTATGGCCTTTAGGGCGATAATAGGACGCCCCTCGTTTTGCTACCTTTATGAGTTGGAGTCGCCGCTGCTAATTTCCACTGTTCAGATATCTTACCGCTTTTTGGTGAAACGACATATGAACATAGGAATAAGTATGCCAAAGCCTCACCTAGCAATCTTCACATTTGCTGGATGAATTTCACCTGGGCTTACCGCCTTGCTTATGTTCAACTTAAGCAGTTGGCCACGCACTTCATCTGTTGTAGTCAATACCTTCGGCATCTCAGATAGGTCAGCTGAAATTTCAACCTGCGAGTTACCTTCCCCCGTCTGTTACATACAATTTTTCCGGAAAGTGAGCTGAGGCTCTCGGTTTCTTATTCATCGTAATGAACATTCTCTGTTCATTCTCTGCATTCAGCAACCACTTTTGTGCACTGGGGTGAACTTGGTTGAACTAAGCCTTTGGGCTGTGCTTAGTCTGCGTTGCCATATTTTCCCAAAATTTACTCGCCTTCCTCCTGGACTGTTGGCTGTCTTTTTCGCCCGCTTATGTTCATGGTATTGCTTGTCCTCCCGTTAACTTGATTCTTCGCCACGCATCGCCCTTGATAGTATGACTTTTACTTGCCATCCCCCCCATGTTGAAGTGTCGCACGGTTCGACCCTGCGGAGCGGAGCAAACCTGTTAGCTAAACCTGTCCGTCTTGGTGCTTTATCAGCTTATTCCTACATCCGGCCTGGCCATGCATACATCAGTCATTCAAGAAGTTAAACCCGCTCATCGAACGGGATTTTCGACGCTCATCTTCTCGAAAAAAGCTACTAATAGCATGCAGGATGTCGTTTGCGTTGACATTTCGTTCGCATCTCATCGGTTACTTTTGCGAAATTAACACACCTTATATAGTGGGGAAGCAAGCAGCTAGACGGAATCAATCTAGTCACGTCTGAGGCAGTCAGTCAGGTGACCAAAGCGGAAGCAGCCAGATGCAACTGGGGCGTACTCATTGGTTTGGTGCAATACAACAGAATTGTTATCGGTCAAGAGGTTACTAGGAGTCTGAAAAAAAAGAGATGATTAAAAATATCCATACATATTGGATGGAAAAGGTCAGCTATGGTTAGGAAATCTATAAACAACAAACAAGAGCTAGAATATTGTACATCGATTTACACTGATTAAAAGATAACGCAAATATGGATGAAAGGCTAGTCACCAACTGTTTCTGGGCGCATAAAGTGGGATTCAGCTGATGTATTGCGACAGCTTCTGTTGTACTGCATCAAATCCACGTTTCTTATCAATGAGTAAGGTTGCCTCATGATTGGAATGTCCGGAGTTCAAATCCCGGCCGTGGCAAGGATATGCACTACTGACGAGCTCTAATGAGAGCGAAACTCGAGTCTAGTGCTTCTTTTCGAAAGAGGCTGGCTGGAAAGTCTATCTGAATGCGAACGCTGCGATCAAATGTGAGTGATGGTCAACTTGAAAATAAACCAAATCCCCGACTACTCATCAGTAATCTAAAATATCGCCTTGCAGGTTTAATGAGTTCTGTGATCTCGACCTGTCTCGGAAGTCCTAATCGCGGGGTTATCGATTGGAGTTAACAGGCAGTAACTGTGTCTCCTCTCGAGACGATCGGGCAACCTGATCATTGCTCACAAGCGAGAGTGGTTGAGCGTTCAGATTTGATGATTCGGTCGTGCCTAATGTGAGGTCAATGGCGCAGTGGTTAACACGGTTGCCTCATGATTGGAATGTCCGGAGTTCAAATCCCGGCCGTGGCAAGGATATGCACTACTGATGAGCTCTAATGAGAGCGAAACTCGAGTCTAGTGCTTCTTTTCGAAAGAGGCTGGTTGGAAAGTGTATATGAATGCGAACGCTGCGATCAAATGTGAGTGCTGGTCAACTTGAAAATATCGCAATATATTTATTCTTTCTGTTCTGATGGAGTGGTTAAAGAGAACTCAGTGTTTCAAGTTTATCGGTGGGAACCAATGTTTCAAGCTCATCTTTTTGTATTTTCCATGCCGTTTTCCCGGAACCGTTGAACATTTGATAAGGAAGCTGTCTCGCTGATGTCGCCTTACTCTCAATTGCAGCTCGGTTGTTTGTTTGCAAGGTGTAGGCACCTTGATGCTGAATGTTTGAATATGGACGTAGTTAGGTCCCTTCCCGTCTCCTTTTTTCCCTTCTCTCTTCCTATAAGGTTTGCTTTTTCTTCATGGTTGTGTGGCAGTTAAGCAGTAGGGTGAACCACTGATGTATTGCTGTCTATGATGATGATGATTGAACGCTTGAGCTCCAGTATTGAGTGTATCAGCCGATGGAGGCTCCAACTTCAAGGCTGCTTGCGCCATTTGAACTCCTAACATTTGCTAAATCTAATACGGAGTTTGGTCAGATCCCTATCTTGTAAGCTGGCCCGCATACCACATTCGTGTTTTGACATGATGTCGGAGCACAGCTTCTTCAAAAAGACCGCGTGAGACTGGCTCTTTGGCCCAGTCAGGTGTATTGAACTCATTTAGAACGGTCTTGTCAGCCTTGCTTGTTTGGTCTTGAGGAGTGCAGCCAACTGTTCATCCGCCAACGTGGACGCTTTGGGACTGCTGTTTATACACGCTAGAAGAACGGTGGTCCTATGTGTCTTGGGTAACTTTACTCCACCCCACACACTTAGTACTTCCAAGCCTGTTCCGGTTCTGCTCGTAGTACGTGACTATCAAAACAAGCCACCCCCGCCAATTTTGCCGTCTTATCTATTCTGTGTGCGGAGGTTAGCAATATCGGCTTCCTTTCTGAGTGACAGCAATCAAATATGTCTCCTCCGTTGGTGCTCTAAGTTCAACTTCAACATCACCCCCACTCGATCGCTGCCTTCGCATTCACCTAAGCTTTTCAGCTAGTGTACTTCGGAAGGAAGCACTGGAGCTCATCGTTGATGCGTATTCTCGTTTGCGTCGGAATTTACACGCCAGCCTTCATGCTTGGTAGGCTGGGGTGCTGACCACAGTGCCAGTAACCTCACAATAAGCATGGCGGAATAATCATCCAAACGCCCAACCACAAACTGATGTGAGCAGCGTTCAGATTGCCTGATCATTTTGACTGGAGGATAAACTCCAACATCACTTCACTTATCTTTCAAGTTACGATCATTCGTTCAGATCACGCTCATTCCATTTTCCTTTCCGTTCGTCATCACCATGTCAGCTCGACAAGATGAAAGATCTACCCTGGACATTCACGTCCGAGTATCTGCTTCGTATTTTGAATTTTCCCCCCATCTATGATTCTGACACGGTCCACTTCTGAGTACTTGTCTTTGCAGCGATATCTTTTAAGGGTGTCATTTGTAGGATGTCTTTCATTTTTATCCTGCTTCACAGACTTATCACAGTTGGCTGGTTTGATTGTTCGCACCCCCTAAATCTACATCCTAGATGGGCGAGAGAAAATTAACTGCATCCTTCGCCTATAGCTTGTTTTCACTCTGTCAACGTGGATGGATATAGTCCATCTGGATTGTCAGTTTACACTTGTTATTACCACAAGTGCTCGAAATGGTGTTCCGTAATGTTCTCTGATGCTCACCCTCAAACCGAACACCACCAGTTTCGACCGCGTTTGTACTCAAGTAAAAATACTCAGAATGGGGGATCGAACAGGCTACCTTTCGTGTTTCCAGTCAATGCTATTATCTGCGTGGCTACCAGTTCGATCGGTTCTATCTCCCATTCAGACTGACTATACCTGATGAGTCCAGACAAAGACGAAACCGACCGTGGACTTTTGGTTTAAAAGCGAAAATAAAAAATCATTAACTGCCTCCTGTTTGCGGCCGTTCTGTGGTTCGTCCTGTTCATCCTATTATCCGTGTTTCTCCAACTGACAGTTATCTTCCTTCAGGAATCCGCACAATACTTCCCGCAACATGAAATCTATCCCAACAAAACTTGGTCTGGAGTCCAGTACCCTTGATTTATGTACTCCTGACCGATCCTCAAGTCCCAAAACTTTTAACAGCTAAATACTCAGGAGTGTTTGCGTACCTCAGCAAACTTATCACGTTTTATCGCGTCACAAGCTATCGTTGACGCCCATACCTGACGATTGCAAGATTATTGCTCGTTACGAGGCACTTAATTAAGTCATCTTTTTCTATCCGTCCTCAGTTCTTAGAGGACTCCATCCTGTTTGAATTTTTTAGGGAGACTAAGAGTATCCTGTAACATTAGATGTTTCTCACTTTGAGCAGTACTCTTAATTCCCTCCCCTCGTTGTCCTCACAACAGAGCCCATTTTCGAGTCTGCTGGCAGACTAACCGATGTCCTTCAATTGCTGGAACTGGTTTGCAGATCACCACCCAAGCCCACACCTCTAGACTTCTTTGTGTTCTTTCCCAGAAATGATGCGCCTTTATGTGTAGTCGTCGTTTGATCTTCCGAGCTTCTGCTCAGGTTTGGAGAAGTTGTAGACCATCCTGGGAAATCCGAATTGACCTCGACGTCTCCTTTGTGTACGTTTTTAATTTGCTTGTGAATCTCACGAATAGCTCAAGCACACGCGTGAGAAAGCCAAGTCAGAACGTTTTGATTCGGATATGGCCGGTGAACTTCCATGTGAGGTTTACTACACGTTGTGTGATACCATGCATTGCACGCGTCGCAACAAATGCTATCATTTTTCACCTTGAGGAAACGTCTGTTGTTCCCGCGGGGGAGCTTAACTTCTTCAAGACACCTGCTTAACTGCCGATTGAATGCCCTATGGTTTCCACTCGTCGCATACACGCATCGCCAAAACAACTTCGACTTAGCAGCAGGTACAAGGTACGACAGAAAACTTAGCTAAGTGAACTCGTGGACACAAGTGCTTCCAGTTGTTTTGGTAAATATAAACGCAGTGACGTCCATTTGAACTTCGCTGAAAGCCCCAAGAATCCTTGATCCTCCTCCTGCTACGTTTTCCGGAGGGTTTCACTTGTGTATCGTACACTGAAGACGGATAGAGTTCGAAATTCCAGCTCGGTAATTTCGTCCAGGACCGCGCTGAGTTATTCCGGTCGTCCGCGCTCAGAATTGGAACTGCACGCTAACACGAACAGACTTCCACAGCCTAGCGTTTAGGTAGCTCGTGCTGGAGGCTGTTTAGCTCATTTAACCTTGTGATAATTAACCAACATTCGAAAATTTTGATTGTAAGTTAGAAATCATTTACTTTTTGTCAGTTTTCTCATTTAAGTGAATTTTCTCAGCTGGCTCGAGAACCGCGCTGTACATTAGTTTCGTTTCTGTTGGAGCGTGTAATTGCATGGTATTCTAATTTGCGTAGTGACCACTTTGTTGCAATGATTAATACCTCAGCCGATTTGCCGTCTTGACTGGAAAACCTGTTAACTCTAAACTCTGAGGTGTTATCTTTCAGGTTGAATTTTTGTCTCAATTAGCTTGTTAAACTGGCTTGATGACCGCTGAATGTTCGTAGATTTTGAATGCTATACTTTGAGCATCATTCCGAGTTGATCTTGACTTTGCCTTTCAGATTGTTTTCTGTCCCCAGTCAGTTTAACTAATAAAGCCCAAACTGCACTTTCAATCTTGTTGACTGAAGTTACCAGGTCAACTAACGTATCTTCCTTCGGGACGATCAACCTATCTGAAAACAATTCACAAGTGATCGTAGATGAAACTCTAAGTGCGACAATCCAGTCCTCTTTATCTTGTGATCATTGAACTGGAGTCTACGTATTGATGGAGGCAAATATGCAAGCACTACTAAGGAACTGTAATAACAGTAAAATGTAGATTTCGCACTTTCTTTCGGAAGTGACTGGTTAGAGTAGTCCACGCTAACGTGAAAGTGCGATAAAATGTAAACGCTATTCCACCCCTAACTGTGGTTATCATTCAACCAAACTTGCAAACTAAGATCCCTATAAAGTTTTAATGTCGAACTCGAATTGCTAGTAAAAAGACATTAGCTCCAACTGAATGCAATTACAAGTACGATTTATCGTATTTTTGTTTATTTACCTGCTCATTTTTTTCTTTCTAACTTTGAAACGACTTGGCCGTCTCAATCTTTTTCGTCACTGTTGTGATCACTGTTGAGAGAACGATAACTTCGTATACTTCCCGGTCGTTTATGCCGCGGAAGGGGGTTGACTTGAGGGACCCCACCCCGAGCCTCTGACTCAAAAGTCTGACCTGCGAGACAACAGGATATAGGGTTTTCTTGGGGGACCCTACCCGGAGCCAATGACTCAAGAGTCTGACTCACTTGGCAGTGAGGGGCTTGCCTAGCCCGAGGGCGCAGTGAATAAGACAATAATGTCTGATTCTGAACACTGCTGCGCGCAGCGGATGTACTCGAAGCTACATCAGGCTTTTGAGAGATATCTGATGTTTTTCGACCGTATTGGATAATACGCCGGCGGTCACGGTCAACCGTTGGGCGATCGGAGTGCTCTTTGTTTAAGGGTACCTTTTCTAACCCCCTTCTTCCTGATACGGAAGACAGCAGTGCCGCAACTATAAAAATACTTCTGCTGTATGCCCATAGGATCGTGCCTCACTGCCTAAGCACTCCTACGCGGTCAGTAGTGTGGCATACAATCCTGTGAGTGTAACTGCTTTTCGTCTGACTGCTCCCCTTTGGCCTGTCTGACAAGGTTGCACCTGGAAGGACTGGAGTCCTAGTCAGCATAGCCCGCCGGATCAAAACAGTACACAAGCCCGACCACCACGTCAAGGTAGCAGTATAGGTCAGGAGGGTAGCAGTATAGGTCGGAGGTGGACGATATTGTAAATTTTATAAAATTAATTGATAGCTCCCTGATTTATCAGTCAGGGCTAAAACACGTGGTGTCAATGACGGATGGGTAAAAAATGACGTCGATTTTCCAGGCAATTTTTCTCGTCAATCACTTCTATCATAGGTTAGTTATACTAAATACTTGGAAAGGGAATGCTAACATTAGATTTGTTGGGACGAGCAATTTGAAGTCAGCTCCGGGCCATAATGCTTCAAAAGTGCAGTGTTTGTCCAACTGTGCTAACTAGGCATCAGACAACCAACCGGATCGCTTGGAGCCTTTTTATAAGGTGCTGGGTCTCCATTCCCTCAGTATAATTGTAACCCGTAAATACAACAGCCCTAAATGAGAGTGATTTCAAGCAGAGTGAATACATTTGTTTTTCGCGTTTTTTTATTATTTCGGACTGTGGATTTCGGAGATTGAGGATCCGAGCGTTCTAACATAGAGAATTTGGTTGTAATCAGCTGGTTTATCGTCACGGTTTTGCTGACACTACACGTTCAGTCACCACATCTTGTGTTCATCTGGCAGTAGGTCCCGTGACCTCATAGGTAAGTTTGGGGAGATAGTGGGTAGTTTGGCTGGGTGGCGTGAATGTTGTTTGTCTGGGTTATCCGTAACTAATAAAGGTGAGTTGTAAAATATTCGAGGATGCCGTCTTGGTTTTGTTGCCAGTCATGGAAGCTGTTATGCAGGTGCCGTATTGGTGTAGCAAGGGGACTTGAATGAAACCTCCTATGAATTGTTAGGACTGTAACACCGACGGGCTTGTTCATTATCCTTATCGTTCATATTGGGCAGAATAGAATAAAGGCAGTTTGTCATTCCTACTGTCTCATGTCCCTAATTTTGCTTAAATCCCTACAATGTAGGATGCCTGTTCCTGGTCGGAAACAGTTGTCAGAGCGAAACAGGCAGGGTTCTGTCTGGAACGAGAATAAGATCTTTATTCTTCGCCAACCTCTGGAGTAATGCTGTCCATGCTGCCAATCGATACTCGTCCTTGGTCGCAACGTTGCTTACAATTCAGTAGATCGTTCAAATCCAAATTTGCCGAAGAAGCATGGGAACATACTCTAAGGTCTCCGCTTCCACACTTTCGTACAGTATAGGGTTTACAGCAAACTGCCTAATAAATGTAGTACTACAGATGGTCTACGTTTTGGACTATATGCTTTCACGTTTTGTACTATTTTGTTTCGTGCGGAATAATGGAGGTCCGTCTGCGACATACACGGAGTACCGGCGTAGATCCAACTGGTTGGAGCCTGACTGTTATCGATTATACTGATGAAGAGGTGTTGCCATTTGGTGGGTTTCAGGTAGTACGCATAGTGTTAGATAATGTACCACGTTGTGCCGAGCGCTTCAGCGTTCGGTTACAGTGGTATATCAGCCGCAGTTTACTGAGAAAGTTGAAAGCCTATTTTGAATTTTTTCATGGTGAATTGTCCACAGACTTGATTCGGCAGCGCCTATCAAACCCACGCCATTTCGTGTCGATAAGGGCTCGAACACTTCCTTTTTGTCTGTGCCTAGACCACATCGGGTCGGATAACCTGAGTTCAATGCGGGCTTAATTGTGACCGAGCGTTTTTTCGGCGTTTGCGTGTATGTACAGACGAAGGCAGACAACTCGACTCAGAGCAAAACGTAAGGTGTGTGACACGTAATGTGGCTAGTGAGGTGTTTAAATATTGTCTACACGCCGTGCAGCCTCAAATTGCAAAATGTTCCTTTATGGTTACAGTGGTCACCCCGTGTTGGCTAATGCAGTTATGGTGGTTCCAGGGTTTATGTATTTAAGAAGCTGTGCCAGTAGTTGTTGAAATATAGGAACGAAATAGGGGTCCGGTTTTATAAAGCTAGGTAGTCTTCGTTGGTTTGAGTTGTCCTTGCTCACAAGGCTAAATCCCTGTGAGGCTTGAAGATAAGAAATATATTGTGGTTGTGAACCTTTGGAGTAGAGGTAGTAAACCGTGTTCAACTGCCCGACCATCGAGCAATCACAACCGGCAGCATCAGCGGGTAAGCAGAGTTACTCTCAGGAAGCGGATGTTTGCTGACAAGATCCAAGTAAGTTTCTTGCATACTAACTGATCGTCCACCATACCAACTACTTTATTCATGCCTCAACCGACTGGCTTGTTGCGGTAAGTGAACAAACGACTTGTATCAAAAGAATGACTACTACCAGTAGGTTGACCACTGCAGGTCGCGTTAGTTTCTTGGCAACTCGTGACTCGCAGAGTTTGCGGGTGATCTTATTCAGCAGCGTGAACTTTGTTTATATAACTGGTTGTCTGTGATACATTTGTAGTTAACAAAAGGGACAGTGAAAACGAGAAGGTGACTGTTTGAAGCGTAGCCTTACGCTCATGTTCCACTTTGTTTTTTATTTGCAAGATGCAGGCATCTTGATGTTACACTTTTAAGTTTAAATGTAAACAACTTAGTAGAACTTGAGTTTTGTCTCCCCCTCCTATTTTAGTCATAAAATAAGAGTTGCTTTTTTCTCTGTGGTTGCTTGACAATTAAGTATAAATACGAATCGCTGGTGTAAATGCCGTTGATGGTAATAATGATAGCATCCACCGTTCTGTTCCTCGCAGTGTAATCTAAAGCTGAATGGAGGCTTGTTGCAAACACTCCACAGCGCCAATTGAATTGCCTGCTATGCAGTCGACAACTTCAAAAACTTAGCTCTCGCACCGTGGGTCTTCACTGTACTTGTTATCACCCAAAACCAACAATAATTTGAGTTTGATCATTCAGCCGTAGTGCATGTTGTCGTGTCCTTTGTTAAACATAAATCTGAATGTCTCTTCCGAAAAAAATTTTCAAGAAGTTACTGTCGTGCAATACAAAATCGATGCAAACAAGCACTGTTTTCCATGACCACTTGATTTACTATGTTCAATTGATACCTGTCTGTTCTCAGATTTGCATTATACATATATCGTTGATTGGCAATCTAGCTCCTATGTACCTTTTGTGACTCATTACTTTATCTGTCATTTAGGTGACGGAGCTGGAAGCTAGACAATATGCTGAAGAAAACGGCATCCACGGCTTTCTAGAAACATCAGCCAAAACTGGTAGAAACGTACAAGAGGCGTTTATTTCGGCCGTTCGGGGGATTTTAACTAGAGATGGCGCTCTCAAACTCAATGATCGGAGCATAGTTGGGATGAGTTGCCCTAGTCTTGCATCTTCGATAACGTGGCGGGAACGTTCTTCTCGTTGCTGTTAGAGTACTACGTCATCAGAGGTATGCTTGACGGTCATTTTACCGACCAGCACATACTTACTGAACGGATATTTTCAAATTAGTCTGAATATGTTTATTGATACCAACGTATTTATTAGTACCTGCTATTATCACAAGAACGCCGCGAATAGCCGCTGTACACATGTTTTCAGTTGTTCACTTTTTAAATGTAGAAATATGTTAGTTATCCACGTAGAATACGAGTGCTGTACAGTCCAGGTATGCACAAAGAAGTACTGAAAGAGGTTTTCTGTGTTACCGGATAGTAGCTGTTCCGAAACCTTTGACCCAGAGTACAGGTGGAAGGATACTGGATTGGTATAGCCCAACACTGTTTCAAAAATGGATATCTTCCATAGTCATATTTAAAAAGAGGCAAAGACCAAAACCGTTTAGCCAGCTCTTATAGAAGCTTTTAGAAAAGGCACACTTAACAACCCTCTATGTTCAGTCGCAAAGGTCCAAACCTTCATTGACAAGCATATCGAGGACAAACAGTTTAATCACACTAAAGTTATTCTGTATAAGTTTACCTGTACCCAAAGTGGCAGGTGCATTTGATGTATGACGGGTGAATTATTTACTTGCATTGCATTGAAATACCCCAACTTATCCTAAGATCTAAAAGGGTAATTTTTGGCTGAGGAGGCTAACTGTTGCTCTTTGAGACCTCTTGTAAACAAAACCTTGTAAAACCTCTACATTTATCTCGGTCATAACTAGGGCAAAGAAGCTACTTTGTACGTTGCATGTTCACTTCTTTTTAAGCTAACGGAAATCCGAACCTTTTACTCCCCAGTCCCTTCGTTAGACGTCTTTTTGGTAAACAAGATATCACTTAATAGGCATGATGTTCGAAACTTCAGCCAAAAGGAAAGTTCCACTTGCGTGCACTTCTCTACACACAACATGTCAGTCACTTCTTTTATGAGGCCAAGGGACTTGTGCTCGACACGTTCACTTGATACGTATTACGGTCAAAATCCAAACCTGACAAAGGCGAAAATTTCGTTTGTTACCCCTTCCCTTCAAAGTAGACGATCTGGGGTGCATACGTTAACTCGCAAACTAATGTCAAATGCGAGTCCGACTTCTCGATTACTCAACGATCAATCTGTACTGTTTTTGTATGCTGCTCATGGTATGTAAGCTCGTCCAAGATGTCAATCCTTGGCTTCTTTCATGTTATTGTAGATCACCTAGGCTGTCCTCTTTCATGGACAGTTGTTATGAGAGAACGGTACTTTTTCCATTTTATATGATACCATACCTAACATAATAACTCTGTGCAGCTCTTGGTGGCTCATTTCTACACAGTGGTTTCATGTTGCGCATTAGCGTCCCCAGATAGTTCCGTATTTATAATGTCACATTGAGTTAGCTCTGTCAGACTTTTAGAAAACCTTAAGTGTTAGCGACTCTCTCCTTTCAATTTGGGTAATCATACTGAACAGCCGTATATACATGAGTTATTTCACAACCTTACGACAGTACCAAACAGCTCTAGTTTAAAATGTATGCTGACATTCTTCAAAACCAATCTGTTGTCAACGCAGCACATTGTTGCAGTTGGGCAAAATGAGCCGTTACTCATTTTTGTCTCATGGTGGGTTCACGTGAGGACAAAGCTGACTCGCACTTCATCTACATTTGCTGAGAGGGCTTTTGCATTTGGCTAGCTTCTCAATTCAACCACTTTTTAACGGAATCAGTATACTGGAGTTTCTATCTTGAGAAGACTCTTCAATAGTACATATTCTTCCACGGTCGAGATTTCAACTCCTACCATGCTTTTATGAGACAAACGTGCTGACCGCTGCGCCGTTGACGTCATATTGGGGACATCACATGCGAACGTTTAGTCCCATTAGATTGTGAATAGTACCCATCTCCACCCATTTTCTAAAACGGCGACACCTTAGCTGTCCTATTAACATCAGCCTATGACCCCACGATTAGGACGGTCATTAAGGTTTAAACCACATAATTCATTAGGTTTGCTTTACACTGTTTCCACTACTGATTTTGCTTGCCCTAACTCGAACACTGTTCACAATTTAGCACAGTTTTTTTCATCCCGACAGACGTTTCAATGGGCTTATTTCGAAACTAATCGCTCGAATTTCACTCTTGTTACAGTTCACCAGCTAAGGTTCACATAGTCCCGACGGAAACTTAGATTTCGGTCCATATACTTGCCGGTATATATATATATATACATATATATGCTTAACACGATAAGGACCACAGGAAGTGACAACCATGCCATGGAAAATAATTACTGGTAACGTCTGAAACTTATTTGCCACGGCTTATTCGGTACTATGTGGTGTACAAGATCGTATGTGAGCTAGATACTATCAGACTGTCTGAATGGAAGTGATAAAAATCTTGTCAGCTGAAGCTTGAACTAGCAACCTCATAACTAGCAGTCTTCATGGTTACCACTAAGCTGACGCGAGCTCCAGACTAGGATATCCGAAAGTCACTAGAAGATACTGCCAAGCTTTGGCTTGAGATCTGTCGGTACGTTTCAGTTTGCCACCAAATATGACTTACTTCTGACCATTCTTGAAGCATGCTAGCCGGAAGTCGTAACTTATTGAAGTGTTGTATCAGTAACGATCGCTCACAGACTGTTTAGCAAACATCTCATAACCTATTTAAAACAAATGATTTTCACGATTTTTGCTCTTACCCATGACAAGTGAAAGTAATGTAATATTTCACTCGCCTCTGTGTACTTCATATTGCACTCTTTATAAAGTCCACGCTTTTGTGTTGTTTTCTAACGCATAGGTACCCTTTTTTGCCTATGTCGAACACAACACTGCAAACGGTGCCTTTACTTAATGATCTGCGACTACTGTTGACTTTGTACTGTTCAACGAGCCTCCTGTGATCGACCACAACCTCAGTTGAGATTATTCTCATTTCCCTTCCATCATCATCGTCGGTTTTTTCTATTCTTGTTTGGGGATCACCCTCTCCGATTTCTGTCTCATTGCCTCTATATACCCTTCAAAGTTTATACATTTGTGTGTGAAGTTCATCTTCATCATAGGACAGTTTTCTCTCTCGCATTGCATTTGTATTTCATATTCTAAACATTTTTGTGGGTCAGGTTAAATTGAGTAAAACAAACACTTTTCGAGTTTATTTTGGTTCCTCACTGATGAAAGTTGATCGACGAACAGTTGTTTCTGTGAGAAAGTTGTGCATCACGGAGAATACATGGTCGGACAAGTGGTAAGCTGTTTTGGGTTACTGTAAGTTGAACATCATTCGCAATCGATCACAACCTTTCCGAAACCATAGACCTTTCATTCAACCCCTTTCGAAAGAAGACATTGGGTTTTAGTTTCGTACCTGTTAAAACTTGCTGGTGGCGTGTATCCTTACCATTGTCGGAATTTGAACCACGACTACACCTTCAGGAGGTAACGGTGCTGAGCACTGTGTCATTGACTTCGCACGACGCTAAGTCACATTTTCGCGTGAATACTGCCAAAATTGTCCGATATGCATCACTGACGAGCTGTTACAAGAGTGCAACATCGGAATAATGCTTTTTTTCCGAGAGCGGTTTGGTGGGAAGTGTATGGGAATGCAAAAGCTGTGAGTGGCGTTCAATTTGTCGAAATTGTTCTCTTCGTATCCTTAACAGATTTGCAATGTGATTCTGCTGGTAAGAGCAGATCTGCTTACTGATGTCATTCCTGTATGCCCACGCCCACTGGAACAACCCACCCGCCTATTTCTCTCTGTTGGGCCGATTTGGTTGTTCGATTATTTTGGAGTTCGTCAACATCGACAACGTTACAGATCTGGGTAATTATCTTTGAGGCACACATAGTTCACAGGCAAAGCACACGTGCATTCATCATACTGGGAAAGAGAATTTGACATCAAATTCATCAGCGTTTTGTGAAGAAAAGTTGGTTAGTACAGATGCGAGTGAATCTATGTGAACGAATCTATAAAATGCGAATAACAACTAGTCTTGGGATCAACGTTTGATACGAGCACGTCCAGTTACTATTGTTCCCTACAAATGTCTCTCCACGTGGTATCTTGGCTGTAGCTCTGTCACCGCGCTACATTTCCCAGTCAAACTCGAGCTCCGGACACAAGTTTCTACAGTTCATGCAATGTGGCTTACCAGACAGGCGTCCAGGCAATCGAAATGGTATCGGCAAACACTTAGATTAATGCTTTTAAAACAATTGGTTCCCTCGAGCAGTTTGAACAAAGCAGATAGAACATGAAAACTGGTAGATGCAAGCATTTCGTATTGACTCATCAGTACCAAACTTACAATAACACGGGTGGGCTTTTTTTAAAACAATCGATTTGAAGGGTGGAAAATCAATAAGCGAGAGAGGATAAGACATTAAGTCCAGGGAAGGGTCAGGTTCACGAACAGTTGTTTCTGAACACAGAGAGCTGGTTTGAGTCGATTAATTGCAACTGCTTCAGCGAACCGTAAGAATCTCGGGTTGGAATGTCGCAACAGGATTTTGAATGCACAAGATGGATCGGTAGCATGACCGGTGGTCAAGACGTGTCTAGCGACTGAGGAAACTGGCTGTTTATGCGTTTCAGAAACATTACCATTCTCCGGTAACACGGACTTCTGTACCCATTTAGGTAAATGTTCCTTCATTCTGGAGATCAAGCATCTCTCGGTTCTGCCTATGTAACTTTCTCCGCAGTTACATACAAATTGGTAAACACAATGTGAAGTGGCACCGATAGGCTGATCTCCTTTGATTGAAGGCACTGGTAGTTTCTGAGTCCGAGCGATTACACGGAGTTCAGCTGCATTAAATGTTCGTTTAATTGAATTTCCTAATCGCTGTGCTGTTTGCTGCATGACACAATCACCCCTAAAAGGTGGCTCTATGTAGACTCTCTTTTTCTCTACAGTGACCACCTTTTCGGATGGTAATTTTTGTCTACTGTGCCTATCTATTTGATTGTAAGACAGACGAAATCAGATGTAGTTCCTCCGCGAGGCTGTCGGGCGTACAGATTCGCCTTGCTCGTGTGAAGAGAGTATTTACTAGTGCTCGTTTGTGTTGGATCGGTGTGAAGCTGCTAAAGTTTAGGTACTTACCTGACCATGCAGGTTTCCTATACACGGTTCTTCTAACCGAGCCATCTTCCCGACGACTTATTAGGATATCTAGAAACGGCAGGCAGTTGCTGACCTCAAATCCACAAGTGACCTTTAGATTAGGATGGCAACTATTTAGACGTTGCACCAGGTTATCTATCATCTGTTTAGATCGACTGAAAATTACGGTGTCATCGACGTATCGCTTGTAATATGACAAGTTTTCTGTTTCCGTAGCTAGCTGTTGCTCAATTTTCAGCATGAAAAAGTCTGCTATGATGGGACCTAGTGGACTTCCCATGGCTACTCCGTCTATTTGACGGTAAGACTGTTCAAGGAAACGAAAACTGACATTCTCAGTACAGAGTAGCAAAGTTTCCTTCAATATGTCGGTGGGAAATGGCAACGAAGTGTGACTCATTTCAACGAGCTCACAAATGTAATCAATCGTTTCATGTTGCTGCATTGATGATTCCACTGCTCACTGTCAAATGTGCGTAAGTTACGGTTATCGACAACGGATATTCTATCATTACCTTCCGCTTGATTAGCTTAGACATTCCAAACACTGGTCGGTCATACTCTTTGAGTCGTACCGAATTGGTCTCAAAGTTCTGTCATGTTTTACTCAATGCAGTCTTTGTCATTATTTTGGATTACCAAAAACTGGTTGCCACATTCTCACGTTAAATTTCCGTTAAGTTAATGAGGTATCCACGCTTTGCTTAGTGTCATCGTTCTGCGATCGACAACTAACGGAAGTGTGTAAAAGTACATGAGGGATGTGTACTCAGCTATTGTGGTGGATACTCAGGCCGGAGGTGTGGGTATTCCAACACTTGGCGGAATACCTCGACGCTGGGGGAGGCACGTCCAAAACCCAACGAGCGGATCGGGGGCGACCGGATGAGTCATCGCTCGACTGGATCGGACCAACGGGCGAGACATGGCAGGGAAAATAGAAGGGACGACGAAATCGGAGGCGCGATTATTCCAACATTCGCAGGAATGTCACGAAGTAGTCGTGGACTACGCTCAAAGGCCAGTGGAGATAGATGGAGGGGAACAAGAGCAACCGGACGAGTGATCGCTCAACGAACTCGGGCCAACAGGCGAAGAATGGCAGGCAGAAAACCCCCCGATGGACGGCGCCGATCACGCACATAAACCGGACAGAAGTGCACACGATGTGTGAGCGGAAACCTGGGGGTGTTGTGGTCCGGAATGATGACTAATAAACGCGAGCGCGCGTGTGGCATGAGGACTAACGTATTGGGCAATAAAGATTGTGCTTTATTGGACGCCTTCTCGCTACACTGGTGCCTTGATCTGAACACAACCCAATGAAGTTGCCATGGCCAAGCCAATTCGCGGATGGAGATGTGGAAGGGTGGCTATCGGAATTCGAGGCGATTGCGTCATGTAACGGATTGAAAAGCGAAGCACAGCTGTTGACGGCATTAGGAACACTGCTCACCGGACGGGCGAAAGCCGTCTATGGCTTGCGCAAACAAACCAATGCCGCAACATCGTATCAGGAAACACGGAACGCACTTATACAAGAGTTTACAAAGGAGCAAGACAGACAACGGGCAATGGATCGGTTTTATGGTGCCGGATTTTGCGACACGCAAGACCCCCTGGTTCATTATCAATACTTATTACGACAGTTGACAGTGGCCTTACCGGAGGCAGACGAGAAAACGAAGGGTAGATTGGTGAGGGGGCGGTTCATCCAGAGTTTGCCGCCGGAGTTGCGGGAGAGCGTTCGGATGACCGAGTCTTGTGGGATCACGGACACCGAACGGCTTGTCGAAATTGCACAACGCCAACCCATGCGGACGCATGTTGGACGGCTGGAAGTCACGGAGCTCGAACAGAAGTTGGAGCAGCTGGAGAAGTCAGTGGAAGGGTTGAAGATTAATGCGGAACGAAGATGAGGACAAGTCAGACGAGCACGTGAACAACCTCGCCGTAAAGTGTTTTGTTTGTAATGGGATGGGACACTGCCCGCCAGTGCCCTAACGGACGTCTTCATCCTTGTTTTTCGGTAGTAACGGGTTATCATGGGGCATCCCACGAGTGAAAGTTTTGGTTGAGAGGGAACAAAAGAGTGCGATAGTAGATACGGGAGCGGGTGCGTCGGTTACAGAAAGATTCCCAGGATTGCCCGGTAATTGGCATGTGGTTACGGTCGGGGGACAGCGTTAAAGGTACTGGGGACACAGAATGTTGGGATCCAGATAGGCAGTGTCAGGCTACGCCACGCAACGTAGACCTGGAGAGAAACGAGTTGCGTGTTGATGGCGGTGTCGTGAGGTTACATCGTGAAGATACCATGGATCGGTGTAGCGAGAAGGCGTCCAATAAAGCACAATCTTTATTGCCCAATACGTTAGTCTTCATGCCACACGCGCGCTCGCGTTTATTAGTCATCATTCCGGACCACAACACCCCCAGGTTTCCGCTCACACATCGTGTGCACTTCTGTCCGGTTTATGTGCGTGATCGGCGCCGTCCATCGGGGGGTTTTCTGCCTGCCATTCTTCGCCTGTTGGCCCGAGTTCGTTGAGCGATCACTCGTCCGGTTGCTCTTGTTCCCCTCCATCTATCTCCACTGGCCTTTGAGCGTAGTCCACGACTACTTCGTGACATTCCTGCGAATGTTGGAATAATCGCGCCTCCGATTTCGTCGTCCCTTCTATTTTCCCTGCCATGTCTCGCCCGTTGGTCCGATCCAGTCGAGCGATGACTCATCCGGTCGCCCCCGATCCGCTCGTTGGGTTTTGGACGTGCCTCCCCCAGCGTCGAGGTATTCCGCCAAGTGTTGGAATACCCACACCTCCGGCCTGAGTATCCACCACACTACGAACGACTTAACTGAGGTTTGTGTTCATCCCATTTGAAACAGATCACGATTATGGGGACCTCCAAAGTATAGGTTGACATTCGTGCTTTGTGTTCATTCCTAGCGGGACGCCACACAACGACTGGTACAACTCCCGGTCTGACTCTTTTGGTGCGGGTAGTCATAGAATCGAGATGGCAGTGGGCAGCGCTTGTCACTAGCTAGGCTGTGGCAGTCTGACTAACTAAGTCAGTTCCAAGGAGAACAAGTTTTTTTGAGAAGCGATGCTCATGGGAGGGCGATAATGTGGTAGATAAATGTTGTTAACCCGAATATGTTTCTTGCTGTTAGCTGAGGACACAGTCGGCCTCTAAGAAGGAGCATCGTAGAAAAACTGACGTTACTATTGACTTTACGCGTTTTCCCGTTTGAAAGAGGGAGAAAGTGTGATGCAAGATTCCCTTTGAATGAACGTTTCCATACCATTTCCAGTTCTTCCTCAGTCTTCTTTAATATTTGTTAACCTTCTTAGTAACGTTTCTTTCTAGGATATTCCACGTCACTTGAGGTGAGCGGCGGCCCGAGCCACGGTACCTTTGGTCAGGCTCATGGCTGTTATGATGATGATGTTACTACAGCGGAATTAGTGCAAACAACATAATGAACAGACATGACAACTCTGCTAATGACTGTGGACTCAGTATGCGAGGCCAGAATGATTAGGATTCCAAAACAAACTTCCGCATAAGGTAAAACGAAGCTAAGAAAGAGGAGCCAAATGTTCTGTGGCTATTGCCATTAGTCGAACAACCTTCGTCTTGTGCAAATAGTTATCAACTGATCCCTTTTCGCTAATTTTCTCCCCAAAACTACCGCGATCCTTGTGTTCCGTTATCTTTCTTGTCGACTCTAAAAGTGCTTACTAACAGTCTCTCTACATCTCACACAACCAGTTACGACCATTGAAGATTTTAATGTGGGTCTGGCTATTTGCTGCATGCCTGTTTTCAAGCCAGTCATTCTGACCTTACCTATTCTGTTTACTTTGTTCAGCATTGCTACTGTCTGCTAGTCATACATTGATTGCACTGCTTTCGTTGTAGTAACAGATGAGATGTGAACAAAATCTTGTTCCATACTATTGATTGTTTTCAAATTTATTCCGGACAGTGTCTGCTTAAGGCATCTCTGAATGTTGGCCTTAATTCGAATATTTCCCCATCGACCCGCGTGCTACAAAAGACGAATCTAATCCTAGTTTTTTTATTATAAAAAATTTCAATGTTGCTAAGTGGGTGAGCTCGAGCTTTCATCGGTGCAGTGATTACCATCGTCTGTAATTTGTGGTTTTATTTGGACTACATGCTCAATTTTCTAAAAAGCAACGAAGGGCGTTCCAGATTGTTGGGCTCGGACTGGTGACCGTTGATGTTACGATTGCTGTCATTACTACTTTGACGTTATGGCCATATAATGCATTGTGCCTTTGTTCCGACGTGCACTTCTGACTTATCGGTTTTTACTCGTGACGGTCTGTGTTCTGGCATAGGTAAATCACCAATCATTGCCAAATGCAACGGATGGCGATATGATTAATCAAGTCACCGTTTTTTCGTCCGGATTTTGTGCCGTTTGTTAATATATGTGGCAACAAATGTTGCGAATCGTTGGGCATCTTAATGTGGAGGATTGCCAACAAAGACGTGATATCGGTCACAACATCTCTGCGAGGTCATCCCCTGACCCGTGTGTCGTCTGTTCAACCTGATGAATTCCACAGGCTGCTCAAACGGAAATCGGGGTGTCGAATGAAAGACACCATTCGAGGAACTCGATATCAGAAGATTCCATTGGAGACAGCAGTGCTTGCGTTGTTGGAATTTGTCTGCCTACGGATTACTGTATGAGTTCCCCGTGGTGAAAATCAGGGCGGAATTTGTGACTGCTCCTGGTTACCTCTTTCGATGTGACTCAGGAGACCAGAACTTAGGTTCAGGAGTTACAGGAAGAGTTTCGAACGTAGCATATTAGGAGCTTCACTTTTAACTGGTTTACTTTGTCTTTTGTTCTCTGGGAATCATTCACATGGCAGTTTAGCTCTATTGTATGTGGCCGTGTCCACTGGTCTCAGAACTCTGAGTCTGTCAAGTAACCAAGGTTTGATTCCAGAGTCTTCTTTTTCTAGGGCTATTACAAGTAAGTGTTAACCGAACCATTCTGTTCATTTAGTTTTTCTGTTAAGCGTTTGGTCATTTCAAGACAACCGCTCTACTGTACGGAAGCATCACGAGAGCCATGTTATGGACAAGGTAATATGGGATTGTCTGTTTATACAAACGTGTTATGTCACTGTTAAACCATCAGAACTCGAAGCTATGTTGATCAGAACTCACCAGCCGGCGCTATTCGCACAAAAGTGGTTGAAACAACCCATAGGGTTGCTGTGGTGATGACATAATGCGTGATATGAGGGTATGCGCGTCCATATCCTGTCTGTTATATACAACTTGTATGTTTTTTGTTTGCGACTGATGAGAGTAGATGAAATGTTGATATGTCGCAACATGTCTTCTTCCTGCACTGATGAAGTTAATTAATTCGTCACTGGAACTGATTAAAGAACAGGAGAGCATTACCTCAGTTTTAACAGGACTTCAAGGTCGATTGCATGGGACAAGCTTATTTAGTGGGAGGGCTTATCTGATGTCCTTCCAGTTCACTTTCGCTACCAGTCGCTACCTGATCGATTACGCTGACATTTTAGGTATCAAAACCGAGTATACAATTTGATATATGCGGGTTGTGAAGTCACTCAGTCTTCTGCAGACCGAGCTCGTGCTGTCGAAGTGTTGCTTGTGTATCACGTCAATACTAACCTATCTATCGCACACATCCTGGTTGTTGGTCACTCACCATCTCTCTGACTGATGTAACTTACCTGGAGCATTACAGTGTGTAACTGGTCACAGTGTGCTGTCTCGAGTGGCTATGAACGCTAAAGATCAATACTTACGCCAGACCGTTTGTTGCATTCGGTGTTTCCAACTGGCAGGTCAGGCTGTTGCTGTCTGAGTGCAGTGTTTTCTGCCCCTCAGGAGCCATATCTGAACACCTGTTTTTGATAATTACGAATCCGTTCAGCTGACTGTTCGAGAGACTTATCTGATCGTTTGACATTCACGAGTGCACCTGAGTGGCTGATAGCGATTCAGGACGCAAAAATCAATATCATTAGAATGCTTTAGTTTTCTCCCAGATCATTTAGCGAATGTAATTGAAACGCGATATCCTATCCAAGGATACATGACAATCTATGGTATTTCTGATCAAAACCACATGAAGTTCACTAACTCTGCCGAACAAGATTCAGTGTCCGCGAAAGGATATTGCCAAACGGTTCAGGCCTCATTAAAATCGGTTTGGATATTCTCTGTTGGGCACCCTTTATACGTCGGTGTATTGGCTGTCGCCTCACCTTCGGTTACACGTCGGGGTTTTTCGGAAATTTTGCGTTCTCGAACAGTTAACTTGGCACGATCCGTTTGCAGGTTGGATGGTTCAGCACATATCCAGCTAAAGTTTCATGGGTGATGGATACCGATAAACCAGAGTACACTTTTAAGAGAGCACTGAGCCAAGTGCGTACCACATCTGGTCCACACCGACAAAGTCGGGCTACATTTTGTTCAACAGTGTCAGTAGTAATCGGGGGTATTTCACATCGATCCGACCTGATTTTACTGAGGTTCCAACCGTTGTGTAGCCCTGATTATCAACTGTTTGAAAGTGTGCTTTTGAGGACGTTGAATCTTGTTCGTCAAAGTTAATGAACTTCGTAGGCCTTGATCAGAAATACTGTTTTATTATGTATTCTTGTATAGGACACAGTACTTGAACTACGTATGCTACACGAATTTAGAAAAGACGACAAAAGCCTTTCCTTGATATTTGTTTCTAGGTTGTATTGTCGTGATAGTGTGTTCTGAGTCACCTTCGGCCACTCAAGTACAACGGTCAGACGCGGTCCCTAAGCATCGTGGAACATTCCCGCCATCTCATGTCTTGACTGAATATGATTGTGCTCAGCACAGAGTTTGGCGACTAATGTAAGAACTTATGCAGTGCTTAGCTCTGAAAAATTTTGTTCATGGGCCTAAAACAGAGGTTGAACCGTACATAAAATAACCTTGGGCAGGAGCTTACACCGAGAGATTGGCAAAGGCGGTTTCGGCTGCTCAAGATAAAACGTTCAGAAAGTTTGCAAATCGCTTAGTGGTATCCTTACCTGATTTTTAGAAAGCGTGGCTTGTAGCTTGGTGATTTTCGAAGTGTATTTTTTCGCGTTGATTGTGACAGACTGTAAATCGTGAGGAAAATTTTGCACGGCTTCTGCTAACACTACAGTGATTTTCCGCAGACGACTCCACCCTTACTATTCGGATTTACTGAGTTTTGATGACCAACACTAGATCGGAATCCCCGACAACGAGAAATGCGAAGGATTAGGTGAACACATGCCAGTTCTCAACATGTAGATTGGTTGAATGGACACAGTTGCTCATGATCAATGGGGCAAGGCCGATCGCTGTGGTGAGTGACCAAAACCGCCCTCCAAATGCCACCATCTTCTCAATTCTCTATGGTGTGAAAATCGTAGGGAGCGACAGATTTCTTTCTTTTCAACTTCCCTTTTGGCAGCATTGCGTACAGGCGTGAGTGCATCATCAGTTTGCGTGCCTCATGGTTTTATACAGGAGGTTATGAATTGCCTCTTATTTACCAGAGGTAGCTCATGCTGAAGGTTCGAAAAGAAAAATGGCCAAAGGGGAACGTGGAGGGAGTTACTGACGTGCAACCATTTCTCCGTCGAACACTGAAACGGTCCTATGTCGTCCGCTCTTGATCTTCGGGTTCGAAAGCTTGCGAAGAAACATGTGGTGCGAGTTGTCTCTGATGGATGTACCGATTAAGTGAGGTTTTAATGCTCTCAGCCTTCATCTTGGTGTTGGGAAATACGTTCAGATATGGACAGATACTAACCGTGGAGTGCGCGCGATCGGTCTCACATTTTCGGAAATGACCTTCCAAGCGTTCATGCCCGCTAAGCGGACTAGGTCTCTTAGTAGATGTTCTATGCTGCCTACCACGATGGTCACGTTAATTATCACCCTGGTCAACTAATCATGTTTTATAACAGCCACCGTTGTCTGACCATTGTCTGACTCATCGTTCCCTTGCCTTTTAATTGAGAGTTGACACCTTGATCCGGATACTTACTTCGTGGTTCCGTTACGAGATCGCAGTTTGTATCCGTTGAGGCCTGTCGGGGATTTGTTTATAGCACCTCTAAAATCTAGCCTGTCTATTAGAAAAAGCCTGCGACAACGTTGCCTTGATTTTGTTCTATTCCAGTCACGTATCTTGACTATTTTGTCCGTTTTGCTGTCTTGCTATGAGAAGAAACGCATAGCTATGATTCACTACGTTGCTATGGTTCACTCGTTTTGTTGTCTGTTGCATGGTGCACGTTTCTGACCGAGGAAAGCGCACCCAGTTATATTCGACCTTGTCGTTATTCGATTTTTTTTTCAAAACTAACTAAAGATAATTTGCCTTTCAACGATCCCTTTACCAAATGTGTCGCCAAGCGATTCCATCATCTCTCCACCGTGAAGTGAGGGACGGTAGTTGGTAATACAAATTCAGGCTTGTGAAGAAGTGTTGGTGACAGACTATTCCCATTCAGTTATCACATCCGTTTTTATAAAGAATGAGTGAAGCCCATCGTTGAGAACTTACCAAGGATTATTCAGGGCCATCGTTACTTGTTCAGACAGGTTGGGAAGATTTTTTGAATACTGTGGAACTATCTCATATACCTCTGTGAAACGGTTGGCGAGGTAACACTTCTCACTCCTGTTCAATGAGATGCAATCAGACGATTTCGAAAATCTTCAGCAACCAATCTGTGAATCGCAACGTTACGCACTATTTCTGACCGACCACACAAATACGTCGCGAGCTTCTCGTCCACGGCCTTGACGTGAACACAATTTGAGGCCCTGTCATTGGAATCGGGTTTCAAGATCCCACCTGCCGACGTCAACAAGGTCTTAGTGGATGTAGGATTTTTCTGATCAATTACTTTTTTGTCTACTGCTAATCTGGTGTGTTTTGGAGATAACATCAATCGTTACACGTATTCTGCGACTCAGCAACGTCATCATTGCGTAAATTCCCACATGCAGCCCTTTAAATAAACGAAAAATGATCATAGTGTATTTATTTCGAAAATTGCCACGCTGGTGGTATCGTTGTTGTAAGTAGAGTTGATTAAGTCATGAGGATTAACACTAAGGAAAATGGTTAATTTAGCCAGCTTGGAAATCTCGATTGTAAATGATAGATTTATCAAGCAAATGTACCGTCATTTGGACACTACTCTCCTCAGCATATACTGTTATCAGCTTGCGGATATTGTAGAGCACAGCAACACTGCCAGTATCTACCAGACAGAGTAACGACGACTGTTCTGTCATCCAACGAGAAATACGAATTTGATCGTAGTCGCTGGTATTAAACCCTTGAATCAGGGATCATCCAGTAGAGTAGTTTCACGAGAAACTGCGGGTGCACACATACAAAAATCAGGGAAACTCAACTTCGTCCATCGTCAGACATTTTAAGATTGACGTGATGTACACTACTTAAAATTTTCCATCATATTAGCTAGGACCACAAAGCGGTGCACTCCGTAGTTCAGATAGGTATTAACGGTTGTGAGCAGCATTCAACCATCCGTGTTCAGAAGCAGTTGACGTTGCGGCTGTATTATGAAGTGTGCGTCTAGGTGAACTGGAGGTAGTTTGTTAATCACAGCAAGTTAATTTCAGTACTGATTGTTTAGTTCAACTTTTCATATTTATGTGTGCATTCCTTATAATTAAGCCACGTGTCCATGCGTACACGTCCTGCAAAATATTTTAGCAGCTGCCATCATCAGTGTACGATGCTTGGTGCTACCAGTTAAGGTCCAGAATACGATCGGTTGGTTCAAATGTCTTGATGAAAAATTCCGGTTCTAATGAGACTGAAGCAAATTTACAGACAGACTTGGACGCAGTGAACTTGGTCGACCGTGTTACCCCATGTGAAAGGGGTCTGATGTTACGCTACAATCCAACTAAGCTATTTTGTTTACTACATTCGAACTTTCATCCTATTTTCCGGTGATTACCCAAAGACTCTACTCTTCGCAGCTGATCTGTAAGAATTTGGACCACATTTTGAATATATTCATATGCATTACGCTTGTATAAGGACTGAATTTACACAGTGCAAGTGCGATGTATACCCCTGTTATCCCTGTGATTCTGAACTTAGTTTTGAGTTCTATCTTCGAATTATGATTTGGACAGGATGCCCCATTAACCAACTGATCTCCAGGCGGAAGTTAACTTCGTCGCATGTTTTACTCCCAATTGCAGCTCGGTTGTTTGCAAGATGTAGGCGCCTTGATGTTGAATGTTTGAATATAGCCGTAGTTATTTTCAGTAGTTAGGTCCCTTCCCGCCCCGTTCTTTTTTTCCTTCTCTCTTCATATATAGGGTTTGCTTTTTGTTCGTGGTTATGTGGCAGTTAAGCATTAGTGTGAACCACTAATGTATTGCTGTCCATGATGATAATGATCGTCGCATGTCGAACAGTGATGTTCGCACACGTTAACTGTGGAGCCTGTGTGATTTGTTTAAGATTTATTCCAAGGAATTAAAGTCCTCTTAACCAAAGCATTTTGACAGCACAACAAAATACGTTAGGGGATGCCAACATTTCATTTTGTTTTATCAGCATCTGATAATCCTAATGTCTACGTCGTAATGGCTGGCAATTATGTTTGAAAGAGAGATGAAAAGTCCTGTTGGTTACAGCTTGTGTAAGCGAATGGCTTTGGTCGTTCTCTCAACCACCTTAAATCTCGTTAGGCAAGCGAAAGATATATTTCTTGGGGGGGGGGAGAGCACTGTGTACTGGATGGAGCCTGATAAATGATCTTTACTTACTTCAAGGTACCGCGGATCGAGTTTTCTTTAATATTACAGCTATAGTGACACTACGGTTCATAAACACTGGAGTTTACTATAGCTAAACAATTATCATCTCCAGACCAGCACAGAATTATGACAGAACAAATTAAACAAGCCTTCCCATCAGCTGTAAAGTGCGGGGTTCGATAAACGGATGGAATATAGGATCTCCTGTTTTGCTTTTGGAGAAAACTGGCGTTAGTGAATGTCTCTGTAATACTCCTAGGGCATAGTCGAATAATGTGGACCTGTTTGAGTCTTGAACGGCATGAGTGTGGCTCACATTTCTTCAACAATCTGCCACGTTGGTTTGTCAAACGCGTCTTTGTAAAATGCCACCCAGAAGTAAAACCACTTTACAGATTCATTCCATCATCAAAATCATTGAGACCTTTATGAAACGTTCAGGCGTGTCGGCTTACATGCTTCTGTCGTTAAGATCATGCTGAAACTGGTGGAGTTGGCCATCTGACACTCAGTAAGGCCTCTTGATTCGTTGTGGGCTAGTCAAGAGTAACGCAAATAGATCTCCATTTTGGTTTGCCATTCGGCAAGACTGTTAGACGCTCTCCCACTTATCTAGTTTTTGAATCACCTGATATCTTCAGTCTTTCATGAAAACCCACCGCAGCCGTCGAATCCATGTTCCCACACAAACGGTTGAAGCTGTTGATTTGTGTATATCGCACCAAAACTCCTGCTTGGCCACGTCTACACATACACATTGGGCGATTCTTTAATCTGAACAACGTTTGCTCCATAGTCTTGCACGTGCACAAAAGCCGTAATGTATATTGCATGTCTGGACAGCACGCCGCAGTCACTGATTTGCGTAATTCAAGGTGTAGGTCAGTAATTGCACCAATAAACAACCAATTGATTGTGGCGTGCAGTTTGGGTGAACTGATAGGTAGGCAAACATCGACATAAGACAAATACCTAAGTAAATTACAGACCAGCTTTTGCTATTTCCACCCAAGGCCACACAGATAAAATGGATGCGTTTACGCCAGGAACTGCGTTTGATGCATGCATACATGAACCGGTACAGATAAAACTTCTGATGCGGTCACACATGTAATACGTAAAGTTCTAATATTGTATCGTCATCTATCCCGTTCGACAGATAATCACACCAATCTGAGTAGAGCCAAACCAATTGTTGCAATGCGTTGTTCTCTTCTGGGATAAATCCATTAAAGAAATTCCCTCCGTTAAGCACTTATGAGGTATGAGATGATTCGCGCTAGTTTCTTTCACTGAAGAACCATATGGGGCATATCTCTTGAGCCCGAAATGTTTCCAGTCTCCTCAGGGAGGTGTGAATCTTTTCTGGTCAATCACAGATTGTTAATTTACATTAGAACGGACACTAAAGTGTATTCTGTTCATGAGTAACCTTCACACATAATCTTGACGGGGTGGGAGTTCTGAAACTTGTTCAGCAGTAGTTTTACATCATGAAGTACTACTAACAGTCTGTTAATGAAAGCCAGCACGCAAGTCTATTTTTACTTATCGTGTCGAGGCAGATCCTTCTTATTCACTGCAAGGTATTCAGATTGTTTGGATTCCACTGAATTAAAAACGTTTTCCCTTTCATGGGGTGACATCAAAGGAGAAACACATTGTCGGTTGAGAGTAGTACGGTGGTGTGCAAAAGGTTGTGGTTAAAAGTTTAATTGAAAAGCAATAATTCTGTTTCCCCTTACCGAACGTCCGAAAGACAACTAAGCGCTCCATATTCATGTCGTCGTCCGTGCACAACCGACAAAATGCACTGACACAGGCATCATGGAGATGTGACAAGTTGCTCCCGTTCGCTTTCTTGATTATTTCATCGAAAAATTCCAACACTTCACAAATGACCACTGAATTGGTTGTAATAGACTTTCACACTTATAAAAAACTGAAGTTTTTTGTCACTACGACAATAGAAGCTGACAGTTGCGACGGAGACAGAACCAGGCAGATAAAGTGAAAAAGTATTTCTTGGGCATCTTTCACACGCGCATGATAAATTGATTTAAATATGAGAAATGAATCAAATTGTGGGCTTAATATCACGGTTGAAAATATTTTCATTCAGTCTCACTGATTGAGTAATGCCTAACTAATTGGAGGTGAAAGTGACAAGAGAACAGCACAACTAGTTTGGGGAAATTCGTGCACTACTGATCGATAAATAAAATATGCTAGGACCGTCATGCTATTTCCCCAGATTATTTGTTAATGAAAGATTGGGCAATGAGATAAGGTTCTACAGCACTAGGCACACGAAATCAGCACTCCTCAAAAGCTGTCGTCGTATGGAGTGATCTCTTAGATAGTGAAATAAAATTAAACACAGTCGTTTGAAAAAAGACCAGGGGCTATTTCCTTGTCTACTAGAAATTGAGCCGTGAGTGACAACCCTTGGTAACATCCTGGAGAAGAAAGCATAGTATTAGATATGCTGACTGCGGGTTAAACCGTGTCGGAGAGCAACTATTAACCGCTTTCACTCATGCGTTGGGTAATTAAAAGTTGAACGTCACTCACATATTACCGAGATGATCGGACAACCTGATCATTGCTCACAAGCGAAAGTAATTGAGCTTTCACATATGCTAATTCGCTTGTGCCTAATGTGATGTGAATGGTGCAGTGGTGAACGCGGTTGCCTTATCAGAGCGTGGCTGCAGTTCTAGTCCCGATAGTTGCAAGGATATGCATTGCTGACGATCTCTAACATGAACGAAACTCGAGTCTAATGCTTCGTTTTAGAAAGAGGGTGGTTGGAAAGTCTATCTGAATGCGGAGGCAGTGATCAATTTTAAGCGATGTTCAACCTGGAATTAACCAAACCCCTGATTGCTAGTCAGTAACTTAATGCAAGTGTTTTCCGACAAGGTGATGTTGACTACATTTCTGTTGTGTCCACTAATGACTACACAGCTGGTCCACCTAGTCGTCACGTGCACTTAATTCGAAACTTTAGAATTCATTCGTAGTGGAAGAAGACAGACGAGGACAGCTGGTGACGTGTTCAAGGTAAAGAGGCTGCAGAGCCCGATGACAACGCGATGACCAACATGGTTGGTCGTACGCGGGTGGCCAAACAGGAAACGGTGAAACATTAAAGGGTAAAACCATCAATGCATTAGTGAGAAGCGGGGATGTTTCACTAATCAGAGATACACGGTTAACCATAGGGTCTTAGAAAAGGCGACTGGTCATGGCACCTCCTTGCTGAAAGAACAAATGTTCCTTAGAATAGAGAAACTTTGGATTGATCTGAACTTGTCTTGCTGGATAATCACCCGAGTTTAATGATTCTATTGGTGGGCGGTGTATATGGAGCTGAGTTGGATGTAGGTGTCGTTAGTAGGTTGAAGGTGTCAGTCGGTACGGGTATATCCCCATTGTAAAAGGATTGGATTGGACAAACGCATCGATACGAAGTCAACCATTGATTCTCAGAAGTCTACGGCCAGTCAGTGTCGAAAACACGAACAGACTTGTATGTCAGCGCGGAGACCAATCAGCGCGGCACGGTGCTCCAGCATCGGATTTTGTCATAACGAGCACCGGAGTAAAACAAGTTGTTTAAGTGCGTCACGCGTTGAAACAAACGAGCTACAAGCGGAGTCTAGCCGACCAATGAGAAAGCGAAAGCGTCAATACCAATCGTAATTCTTCATTTTACCCACGCGTCTAGTCTATAAAATTACGAATAGAAATTCAATAAACTGAGATTTGCTTTGTGCCACGAAGACTGACTTTTGATTTAGTTCCGAAAGGTAACGATCTTTAAACACCCATGGCATCCGCTTCGTTGGAATATGCCTTCCGGTGTTGTATTTGATTGTCGTGTCAAGTTTGTCGTTTGACACCCACTATGAGGTTGAATTGGACTTTAGGTCTCCGGTTATTGATTACTCCAGGTAGCCAGTTTGGATGTGGATTTCTGCAGTCTTGGACAAATACCCGATCTCCAACGTTGGAAAATGATTATTCAGCACTCTGTCAGCAGTTGAGGGATTCACTAATGAGGATGTTTGTGGTAAAAACATTGGCTTATCTGGCTAGAATGCATCAAAAGCACAGTGGTGCCGTCTCTCGGAAAATACAAGTGGTATGAGACTATT
Source organism: Paragonimus westermani (assembly GCA_008508345.1). Classification (NCBI taxonomy): domain Eukaryota; kingdom Metazoa; phylum Platyhelminthes; class Trematoda; order Plagiorchiida; family Troglotrematidae; genus Paragonimus; species Paragonimus westermani. The sequence continues at coordinate 115,939 of QNGE01001468.1, read as the reverse complement.
CTCGATATTTGGATTAAGTGTTAAGTGATACTTGGGCAAGAATGGTTGAATCAAATCCTCGGTCGTTTCCAATTCATTCCCTTGATAAGTGTGAGTTTGAACGTGCCGACAGAACGTTCCCTTTGACTGATGGACTGAGAATACTACGATGGAAAGTGGAGGTGCTTTACTAGGCACATAACTAGACGACAAGTACGGCGGGTGAATTACTCACCTCGGGCTGGCGCAAGTGTATCGTGAAATTCAAATTGCCCGAACAACTTTTGAAACACTGAAGTGGTTCTGGTCTTCGTTCTACTTTACAGCGGAAGTATGTCCGGCCATGTTGAGTTTGCGTCCGCCTCGCCGAGTTGACCAGTGAAACTGACATGCAAACGAGGTCACTGACACTTTGTGTTGGACGAAAATTTTGATGGAACTCTTGTCGAATTCCTAGCGAACCGACCACAGCTGGAGCGGTCTTAACTATTCCTTCTGCCGCAGTATGGACTTCGGTCAAACAAACCACATTGTGTGCCGTGGACTTCATGCGGCCACCCTCTGGATGAGTTGTAAGAAGCCGTCTCAACACCGTTGGGCGAGCTGCTACTGGAATGACTACTCTGTTCGTAGATACTAGACGTGAACCAATAGCTGATGATTACCCACGGAACACGAAGAGTGGATGTGGCTCTCTACTCCAATGTGGTATTGTGAAATATAGTTCATACACTGGAGACTTATTGGGCCACTTTGTATTCTGCGGGTGTCAGATCCAACCTGTTCAAATGTAGCTGGTAGTGCACAAATAGTTTCAGTAGCGATCCGGTTGACATAATTCTTGATTGTGCTGGCGACCACAACCAGACCTTCTTTTGTATCAGCGTGTGTCAACCAATTGTGAAGGAGCATCCGCTTGATCAAAATCGGACGTGCTGAAGCTTAAAACACCGTTCAATAATTACGTGGCTCACGGTTGTCATATACTGGACGAATGTCTTGTACTACTTTTCATAGAACCAAAAAATAGGATGTAGCTTGTGATGTGGGTAACGTGAAGTTAGTGTGAACTTTTACTTCGTTTGCATGCTTGGTCCTTCGGAGCCCTCAGAAAAGCGCCAGTAGTGACGACACATCGTAGGTTGATGTACCTGCTCCAGTCAGAATTTTCAGATTTGGGTCAAAATGATTGAGCATTGACCTGATGTTGCTAAATGTTGTTTGGGACACTTGTGACAAAGTCGGAATGATAGCCCCCGTTATTTTGTGGTAGAGTGGCGCGCGCACCTTGTGCATTGCATTCAGGGAGGTGTTCTAACTGTTCACTGGGCACAGATAACATGCTAGGTTGATAGGTGATGGCATATTCTTGATCGCAGTGGTATTGATGGAGTCAGAAAGTTTATCGCTATGTTTGGTTATAAATCCTAACTGAGTTTCTGGTTGTGGAATAAAACGCGTTTTTCTGGGCATAGATGAGGCTCGTTATCTTCCGTTTTATGTAACAATCCGTTCTAGCGAATAAGTTGTCTGGGCTCTTACCGATAATTAATATATCGTCTAAGTGTACTATGGAGACCGGAACGTCACCTAACAACGTCTGGTAACAGCATTCGATACTTACTTGTTTCTAGGACAGAATATAAAGCAGTGAAGTGGTCAACACCTTGGTATTGGGATGGTGGCTTTTTGTTCACAAGAATTGTGGCCACCTATGGTAAATCACTCATAAGCCAGATTGGCTTTTTCAGTTTTTAATCTCTGTACCCACTGATCTATCAGTGGCTGAACTGCGTCTGACACTGCACGTTTAAGATGGAACGTATTTTTGAAACCGAGTTGAGGATATAATTTGTCTTGGAAATGAGTGGAGCCGGCAGATGCCGTAGTAACCGTTCGCGTGTCACTTTTGTCACCCGTCAGCAAACACTCTTTTTTGTGTGGGGAGCGAAGTTTGCTACAAATGCTGTTGAGATGTAGGACTGATAATCATAATTCCTATGCCCAACTATGTCTGAGAAGATTGAGACTAGCAGCTGCCAAGCAACAAGTACATTTGATTTGTTTTCCGTTGAAGGAAATAATGAATTAGAGTTCTGTTGTTAGTTCGTACAATCTACCTGAGGCTTTACGGGCTACGCGGGTCATTCGCTTGCCTATAGGTCTTATGGGAAATCAGAGTACTACATGGTACAACGTTTAATTGCAAACGGGCATGAAGATTATTAATTACGGGTCCTGACATCAAATCTAAGATTCGCCAGTAATCTATTGAAATATCTCACTGGTTTTTCAGATGTCAGTCGAACTCATTGTTTATTTCGTTCAGTTGAGTGTTTTTTGTAGCTGACCTTGTGACACACGGTGCGTCGATGCGTTCTTAAGGGTATGTAGCCGTAAAAATTGTCTATCACCATAATGCCAACAAACGTTTGGAGATTGCCTAGTGGAACCTATGTCTGTCCGTCTAAGTTTCGTAACGCTGATATATGCCCGATAATATTGACAGTACTGGTTTTCTAGAAAGCTGTTTGCTGATTCATGACACGGTAGTGTGTGGGATTGACAAGCCATTGGTATTCAGCTTTAGTCAGTTGTATAGTGTTGTTCGTTTCCTGCTTGTTTGTGGTCGGAATGCGAGTTCACCTATGCGTATCAGTCAATAACTGTGGACCACTGACAAAAATCAAATAGTTAGACTGTGTGAGACATTCGCGCTCACGGCTGGCAATGCCTACAAAAGCGGAGAAACACACAGTCATCACTTTTGGTCGGCCTGACATTCTACTAGTGGATACTGAGAAGTGAACATTGTGCATCGGATAATTGAGTGAATCTAAGCCGTTCCAGTGAAGTCATAATCACACGAGCTGTTTAGAAGATTGAAGTTAATATACTTTAAGTCCAACACACCCAAGTTACCACTGCAATTTATAGACCTCTAACGAGTCTTCTGGCGAATTCTTGCGAAAAATGTATTCATAACGTTTGGACCTCGTCTTGACGGTGAAGTCATTTGCGGGGTCAAACAGAAATTCCGTGATACTTCTTGTTTTTCTCTCAAGTATGGCACTGTTGAGTTGTTTTGAACATATCAGTGGTGCATGAACGACTACAGCGCTAGACAGTCCCTTCTGAGTAGCAGACTATGACAGAGAACCAGTTTTGCCCACAAGATACCCGTCCATGTGAAGCTCAAATATAGTAACTCTCTTGAGATTACTTGCACGAGGTCCGCCGATGAGTGACTATGCACATGGTCTTCAACTACCTGTTCGCTTTTGAATGAAATTTGGTCAAACTGTCAAAGATTCTGAGTGGCTCCCAGTAACAGCCCTTGTTTGAACACTTCTACTACTAACCACTTCATTTTCTAGATGCGCGACCAAGCCATCTGTGTGACAGCGCAATCATCATCGTCGTAGACAGCAGTAAATCAGTGGCTATCTTTGATGCTTGACCGCTATAAAACCATGAAACATAAGCAAGCCTTGGCCATGAAGGAGGAACAGGGGAGGGGAGGGATCATAGTACTAACAATAGCTGCTCCTATTTTCAGAAATTCAACTCCACAGTGCTCATACCTTGCAAGCAAACAACCCGGCTATAGGTGAAATTATGGAGTCATCAGTAAGATGGTACCCTTCCGGTTTCTACTACTCCAGGTCATTAAGTGCAATTACTTCACAGATAACGGCCAAACAATGACAACACTCATTCCACTGAGCTCGATTAACTATCATCTCACCTAAAGTCCCCGGTCACTGACTCTGTGAGCCACAAGACGAATCCGACCTATAGTTGCTTATTATGCGAAAACTCGAAATCACAATCTTCCGCAGATTTCAATCCAGTAATTCAGTGTCACATTTACCTTTTCGTCACGGTTGCGCAGTTTGTGGATGAACAGCCATTTGTAATCCCCATTCTAATTCCGATGAGAATAGAAGACCGGACTGTATTATTTGTAAGGAGTCAGGTGGATGTATTCCTCCAATTATTGGGGTGGTAACAGAGAAACTGAAAGCAATCTTGAAAAGATTTCCAGCGAGATGTGGTGTTTTGCTTCGAGGTGGTGAATGTGTACCAAGGAATGCTTCTGACTGTCAGTGCCGCTAAAGCTCATAGTCTGTTTCGGCTAACTAAATGACAAGTCCCTATGCCACTCACGTTCTGAGATCACAACAGTTTGTGCGACGACCAGGAGTTAGAGTAAAGATATCGTGGAGGCAGTCTCTCAGGAATGTAGACTTTCCGACCTTCTTTTAGGAGTACAAAGTCGTAGTGATCATGGATAGCGAACGGCGTTGTCCGGGTTTTTGCCAGGGTTGGGTGAAGGTTAGGATGAACGCTTGTTGACAGACCAGTTCATAGAGGAATGACAAGAGCATTTCGGTCACGGCTTGCTGTTGTTGTTATCGCTTGTCCGAGGAAACTAGAATAGCTGCCTGACGACGGTCATGAAATACTGCTTTAAATCTTCCTGCATATCAAGGTGAACGAAGCCGACGAACTAAATAAATTAATCGTCATTTAAAAACCTGGTTCAGGAAATAACATCGGCAAGTGTGAAGAAGGCGGGTGAAGAGTGGCAACAAAGTGTACTTCAGGTTCTACTGATCATGTTGAACCCTTGATTGCCTTAATACCAGGCAAGCTTGTAACGACACAGAGTGGTTCCGCTGATGTGGAGACTCATGCCGGAGCTTCGATATAGTGAATGGATTCCATCTAGATCAACAGCAACCTTCCAGTGCCAGTTATCGAATGAAGTTGTTCATAACTCCCGTGGTTTGTTTACCACCTATTCGTACCCTTATGGTTACGGTGGATGAGTCGAACATAGAACATCATTTGATCCAAAGCGATGTTAACCGTTCAATTCAAGAAAAGAGCAAGGTACACCTGCATTCAGAAATTGATGGGCAAGTCACTGGTATGCTGATAGGGGACATTGTTGAGGAAGTCGATGACCACCAAAAGCCTGCGTCCGATATGTTAGATATGGAGCCCAAAGAAAGAATTTTTTTAATGGAAACTTCAGAGTACTCTTTGGGAATAGTGAAACGTTAGTAAGTGTCTGGTGGAAGTCACGATTAGCTATCACAAAAATAGTAGACTTCACCTTTCAAAATCAAAACTACAAACAAAAACGTCACAATTTAGGGACGCTGGCACACTTCCGAAATAATGAGAGAAATAAGACAAAAGGAGAACTTATTGGTGTTAAATCAGGCTCAGCGCCTGTATAAATGCTGACCAGGCGGCATCCCGCTTCATCAGTTGCAAGGCACGTAATCCAAACAGGACACGGAGTCAAAGTTCCTGACGCATTCTTTGTGATTTTTCGGAGCAACCGAAAACACATCCTTCAGTTCACTCAGTCTTTGGCTGGCAAAAGTCAAAAACCTCCCCTGTATGTTCAGAATAATTTATGTTGAATCTACGGCTACCCCAGTATTGAGCACTCCATTAACTTATGATTTTAGCCCTGTGGAAGTTGGGCTCTTGTTTAGAATCAGCTATATGTCTGTATGTGATTGCAGTGTACGATGGTTTGTTTGAAATCTTTTTGACCATGAATCACTTAGTGCATTCATGTATAAGATAGACAAAGATGTACCAATGATCTTGGCAACCGACCCTCGGAAGTAAGTGGAACCACCATAGTATTTGCCTCCTCCGCATCATTCAAAGTTCTAGGTATATGTAGTGGAACTCCTAACTATGATAGCTTGAGTACCTACCAACAGATGACGAATGGGGACATCTCGAAAAGGTCAATCTTTCGGTGCTTTATTGTTGGGATTGATGTTAAAAGCTTAATGTGGTAGCGTTCGTCCAGATCGTACCTGTCCTCTTCCGTTGTGCTGTTTCCCCGCTGTTCCGGCCGCATTTCTGCATGACCGTGTGTTTGCCTGCCCCGCATCATAATGGAGCATTCAAATTGACTGAATGTGGAGATAATGACTGCGCGCGTGCGTATGCTCGGATGTGGAAGACGGTTTTCTGGCCAGTGAATATGTAGACGCTCTTGTGTCGGTTGGGACAGTGAGCGTCACTTAGACCAGACGGTTCGACTCGTGATGAGCCGCGTGAGAGAGCGGGACGACGGCTGCATGTACTGTTCAACTGGAGGGAAATGTTACCAAGCTACTGTGGCTGCTGACCTAACAGATATGCCACATAAGGTGAGAGTCACGCTCCTAAAATCCCAGCAGTGTCGAACTCATGTAGACGCATCTGCTATCGAGATTAATCTATCAAGTGTCCCTCAGTATAGTCTGCAAAAGGCGCTTAAGTCCTTAGGTCGATCAGTGTGCAGGAATATTAAGAAGTGACCGCGGTTGCTCAAAGACATGCCCGACGCTTTCCTGTACTCCGACTTCAATTCCGATGGCCTCGGGATACCCATCTTCAATCTTGTGCGCCCCTGATTATAAGAGTGCACATTGAAAAACATACCATCAGCAGATGCGATTCCACAATGAGTAGTCCCTCATCCCAGCCCTTTCATCAACATGCCCTCACAGCGATGTTAGCAGCAGGAATGATTATCACATTCAAAGAAAAGCACATTTAGCTTGGCGTGGAGCCCTCTGCAACACACACGATGGTATCTGTTTGTAACACTCCACAACGACGACTAAGTCACACAAATGGTTACGGAACGATTATTCCCAGCCTACACATCAGAACGATGTGACCTACAGCTGGCTTGTTGTTCAAGAATACCCATCGTTCATATGATCGTCAAGAAGTATTGAAAGGATTAGAATGCCCATGTGGCGCCAACCATGAGAGTTTGTCTCATGCACTTCAGTCATGCTCCATCACCCATTCTGACAGATGATGACACAAGACTGAAGCCGCATTAATAATTCGTAAATTTGGGAGTAAGAGACTCATAATGAACCGAGAATCTCATATCTTCACGGTTACCTGGTTTCTTGGACCCGACATGCTTACATTCAAAGGCGGTGCAACCCCAGTTGCCGATGTGGCTATTTGTGGCTCGTACGAAACGGAAACCCTAGTCAACTTGAAAAATGATACATACGGCTCCCAAAAATCGTTCAGTGCACTTCCACTGTTCTCTGTTTCTGGAACGACCCTTCCGCTGAAGTAACGAGATATTCCATCATGATAAGTAATAAAGGTTTCATACACCCATCGTGTTCTAAATTCTTCCGAAAAGGGGGTTTCTCAAAATGCGATATCTCATAAATCCGCATAGCAGCGACTCAGGGATTTCTCAAAATATCCGATTCGCATGTGAGAGTTGCTCAGTATACTAATGACACAGTCATACATAGATTTCAATAAACGTTCTCCTCTGATGCGTAGAACCGAATATGTATCATGTATTGAATAACGCATCTCACCTATGCAAGGACATTGTACCCCCATCTTGGCAAATCGTGTAATCCAGAATTTTTGCTTCTAATGAACTCATGGGGCTATTCGGATCGATAAAAACGGCAACTGCAGGCGAAATTGGAAACTCGATATGTTGCGATAGAGGCCTTTTTAGGTCCATCAACCGCACAACTACACAGCATCCCATTGAAAATACTTATCTTCTTGGTTAGTGTTGAGTAAAAGGGGATTTCATATGTATAGAGCTTGAGCATCACTCGCAAATGATCGTACCAGTGGAACAACAGGAATGTTTCAGTGTAACGAAAGTCATTTAGTGGATCTTCTCTACTCTTTGCTGTCACACCATTCCTAGTCCAACAATGACTTCAGGATGTCACAATAACCCAACTGGTGTAGTTTGATTGACCTCGGCCACGGCCACCATGAACGCTTTAGTTTTCCTACCGTTACGGGGTTGCAGCGTAATATGAACTTCGTCCACTGACACCCCTCACCCCGTGGTCGCCAGGTTAGATTGGGAAAGAAGCCTGTGCCATCACACAGTGTCACAAATTAAATGGTGTCCTGGCAACTCAGTCTAGTGTTTGGTTGACATCACTTGGAGTTGGCATCTGAACTCAACAATAATCATCCATCTGGAGCCGAGGATCAGTCAAAATAGTGTTAGGCTGGTCGTTGTACGTAAAAGAAGACGATTTCGAGATTGTCAGGCCAGTCAGCTCTATATTTCATTGTACTTTCTAAACTGTGCACAACTAGGATAAGATATCCTCAAGGCAACCCCAAAAGCTGCTTTGTGAATCATGGGAGGTGAATAGTCAGCCTATACACAACAACAGTTATATTCTGCACACTCTTGGGCTAAATGTTGGACAGGGTGATTTCCAACATTCAGGTAGCATAGGAGATACATTATACCGCGCACTCTGATAATTCAAACAATTAGTCAGGGCAAACTTGCACTGACTGGTCAGGTCAGACTCGATATTAAAAGGGGAATGGGTTTGATAATAGACTAGCGGCAACTTCATGTATATGCACATGGTTTTCGGTGGCGACTGAGTTGCATTGTCATTGAAGGAGGGGTCAACTACTGAAGAAAGACAATATATTGCGAGATGGTAACAGTTCATTCACTATTTTCAGTCGCGAACGTAAAAAATTCGATCATCTAAAGTGTGTGGGTAGCTCGGTTATTCTCAACCGTTCAGACAAAAAAAGGAAAATCTTACGTAATATGGGCACACATTCACAGGCCAAGTATTAGTTTATTCAGGGCCAACTTACAAGAAGTAGGAAGTACCAAATCAATTCGTGGTCGCTCTGAATAAAGCATTCTTTGTGCGCTGAGAGGATGTAGGTTTACGGTTGTGACCCCATCGTTTCACTGTTCATNCGAGGTGGTTGAAGCGTTCGGTATTATAAATTGTCCGTAGCGGTGTGTTATTCTCAATGCTTTTGTTAATAGCATGTTAAACATGTCGCCCAAATAGTTTGACTACATTCGTACTGCATTTCGTGCGGACAACTTAGGGCTGTGGATAGATATTACAGTGCAACGCCGAAGCAAACGGCCTCCTGTCTTTGGGATTAGGATTATCTAAACAAGAAGACACACGGAGTCTCCACATTTTTGGTTATTTTGGTTGAAGCAAGGATGCTACAATTTACTCAACTTCAACTTCTTTCAAATTAGCAAAAATGTGATCATTTCGCTATCTTTGTGTTTTATACAAACGCATTATTGACCAAGTTATTGAATGATATTTACTGTGACTATTCCATTTTGTTATGTCATTACATGTTTGCATTCAGGCTGATTGAATGTTTGCCTTACGGATCACATCATTTGTGCCCAACAACGTGTGATTAAGTGCAAAATACATGTATCAAATGATATGCATTTATTGTGACGTTTAAACTTCACATTAATAATCGCTGACGTAAATGGTATTTTTCTAAACGCTGTGACCACAAGATTGGAGGGAAAACCTAAATTTTGCGTCTAATTTCTTCCATCTCAGTAGACTCACAACAGTACCGTCAAACAGGGTTAAAGTGCACGTTCAGGCGAAATAAGGAGTAGCGCGAAAGTAACAGAAAGCACAAGCGACTTTATTTATCAGGTTAATTAATCCAAATCCATCTAGTTAGTGAAGGTTTGGTTTGTCATAGTTTCCCCATTCTATCTTTTTGCCAGAAAAACGGAGAAGTATGAAACGGATATGACTACACTAGTTTTGGTGAAATAGACGTTATTATTGAACATTCTGGGTTGCGATTATGATATGTGACAGGCTTTATCACTTCTGGTTGAACCGAGTTGAGCTTTTGCCGCACCGTGTTAATGAACAAGTAAGTGACCTACATTTTTGATGCTGGTAAGATATACAAGTGACGAGTTGGAAACGCAAACAGATTTACTACAAGCTTGACCCGAATTCGCATCGCTATGCATGTAGTGATTAACCATCAATCATTGGACAAAGCCAGATCTAGGTTGAAAAATTCAGTGTCATTTTGTGAGCACAACCGTCTGCGATCGATTGTATTCCTATTGCTGCACAGCTAAAAATATTGGCTTCATTACCACACGGTTGAATGACGGCTCTTACACTCTGGAAAGAAAGAACATCATTATTTCGGCTTAATGCTAGCAGAATGAATGTCATACAATGATTCAAATTGGAATATTTATGTTTAGGTGTGCACAAGTTCTCGTGGGAAATGCCGCTTACCGATATATTCCGTCTTTCACGAATTAAGCCATCATTCTATCACCTATGTTAAATAACACTCCTGAGTAGGACAGAATAGGTTGTACACGCGCGGACGAAGTAAACAATGACAGAAGAGCGAGTGAACATAAAGCCCTTGTATGAAACACTGGAGAAATATCACACTAATGATCGCGTAACTTGTTCAGTGCGTTTCTGTACAGTCGAAAATTTAGAACGCTTACACGCTCTTGAGCGTTACTGATAAGCAATCTCATTCCAACGCATTTTTGACTTGATACTGTGTACTGCAAGGTCTATACGTATTCATCTCGGTTGTTACCACCCGGTCAATGTTTTTACAATGTTCTATGTTTCTGAGTGAGGAAAGTAGACAAACTGCAAAGTTCGGGATGTGTCTTCTCCCTGTTTTAATCAAGTGGTTTACGGGGTGGTAAGATTACAAGATGAATTCGAGTTTGCGAGCAGGAATTCATGGGAACGTTAGGATGGGCCGCATTTCTTGGTGAATCGAAGATACATTAAATGAACAACTCAGGTATCATAAACTCTAAAAGCGTTGGACAGCATCTGAACAAGTTAGTTCTGTCTCATCACTTTCAACCAGCACTTTGTGAAACCAGTTAAGTAACGGGCTTCTTATAGGCATAATGCATATGGTTTTATGACTAACGCCTTAAACATAACTGCACAATCTCTGACAGATAACTTTGTTGCAATATACAGCAGAGTACTCAGTTTTCGCGTGAGGTCAGTAAGCTTCATAACCATAAAACCATTTTGACATTCGTCCATCTCTAACGCATTGGTGAAGTCAACAACAAAAAACTGAACACGACGGAACCGCGAGAATATTTGAGCACGTCACAGGACTTGTTACTTCACTTCGCTTGGGTATCTTTATATAAAGTCTAGATATATTTTTATGGGTGAATTAAAGTACGTCGGACTCATAGTACGCCACTCTCACCTTGTGACATCTAACTCTGCAATAAAGTCCTAGACTCTGGCGACACCTTAAGGTTTTCATGTGAGTTGACGTTACAATCGAATGTTGCGAAGAATAAGCCACCTTGTTGTGAAATGGGACACGCGTATTGGAGCATTGTTTGATTGGAAGGCTGCGTTTCCTACATATGTGACACGCTAAATGGTAACATCAATCTATCAATTGTATTTAAACAAGAATTTTCATTTTGCTGAACCTCTGGACCAACTCATTTATTCGTTAGTCATTCCAAATGCATCTCATTCTTTTGAAAGTAATGCTAGCGTTGGCTCCGTATATCAGTCATCAAGAGTGAATCCACATTGACTATCGTTTGTATATCCCCACTGAGATGGTTGGAAGAGAATAGGCACTTTACACAACAACAACTGAGCTCATGGCTTACAAACTAACTTTTCTATCATTCGATAATTCAGTCAGGGACAAACCGTTAGGTCCTTCATATAACTTCTGCGGAAATAATTTAGCGGAAGGGTTGAGTTCAATTAGGAATATATTTTTTGCATTGAAAGCGGATCGTAAGACTGCATTTTGGTTTCACCTTGATGAAAAATAAAATCTTACTTCTTTAACTGATGTTCGTGTGTGAAGATAGAGTTACAGGGAAATGATTAGCCGCGTACCTTGACCTCCGAAAGCCTTTAAAGATCACCCACATGCTCAGTTGCATCTGCTTGGAAACCGACAGATCGCTTTCTTGGACTTGCTAATACTTGCATGTACGGGTATGATGCAGCCAGAATTAACCTGCCCAAATCGTCTACTACTGTTTGATACCATGAAGATTACTCGATCATTCTTAGAAGAACGAGGGGTCTGCTTGTATGCCCACATCTGATCTTAGAAAAACTCCTGTTTTAAAACGGAATCATGTCACGTGGTGGTCGCGGATGCGCCACGGGGGAAGGTAGTGTACACACCCTGTATTGAGCACGAGAGATTGCACTGTACTTCTCATACAACTACCATTCAGCAGTGAGGCAGGAAAATGGGTTTTGACATCGAAATAGCTACGGAAAAATACAAGAAGCACTAGAGTGCGCAATGGCATGAAATGGTTCTTGGTACATAAAGAAACTGAGCATTGTTGTCTGTAGCAACCGGGACTTTCTAAGACCAGTGTTGTACGCGGATGGGTGTTTTTGTTTGTAGTCATGTTGAAGCGCATAACCCACGTATTGGCTTTCTGAATAAACAGCCCTTGTGCCTACAACAACCTTAAAGTGGTTTTAGACACATTTTTATCGCTTTCATTTATGCGACTGCCTTCGTGAACAAATTAGAAAATAACCTGCGTAGATTATCATTACGAAGTGAAGTTGTGTATATCATATCTGGACTCGTTGGTTATGCTGCACCTTTTCCTGTGCTCGTGTACACCATACGGGAAAGGTTTGTTACGAAATTTTTGAAAGTAAATGCGCAAATACATTTAAACAATACTTCCAAAATAAAACCAGCCGGTGTAACTAAAACTGCGGAAGCAATTACAACTCAATGTCATCTGCTTGGTTGCTTAGGTAAGTTGTATATCGAACGTCAAGAGAGGCAAAGGATTTCGTCCTGCACACACTAGCGATATATATATATATACATGTACATATATATATATATATATATACATATACATATATATATATGCATCCATAGACGGCAAGTATATATAAACGGTAAGAAAATGGCACAAAACTGGGTCACACAATGCATATCCCAGTGGAAAGACTGTTAGCCTGCTATGGCCGACCACAGGCTGCAAGATGTATTGGCTGTATTAGGATGTGGAAGCAAAGTTATGTACACTTTACAAAATTGTTCACTAGCAAGGGGAAAAACTGATGGAAAATAATTATCACTGTACGCGATGTGGTGATGATGATGATGACTTATAGCACCTTTCTGCCCACTCCACATAAGGCATAGCAAACTGGAAATGCAGCTGTTGCTTGATTTTGCGAAGGATGGAGTCCTTGTAGTAAAATCTGCGATAAGGATACAAAAATGGGCACATTTTCAGTACCAGTTCAATGAGCATTCGGATAGTTCAGAAGTAAAACAGCAGGAAAGTGCCAACAGGCTGCAGTGACATTCTTGTTTCATATTTGGAGCGTGCATGTATGGGAGTATTTATGTTAGCACATATATCACCTATACATGGATATTTATACGTATATACATACATATGCACATATAGGCACACATAACCACATATAATACTACGGAAAGCCAGTAACCCTCCCTCCATTAATGTCCGCTCGAAATGGATCAGATGACTGCCTTGGTTCTCGTTCTGTTCTTTAGCCTGATCCTAACCAATTGAGTACCTGTTTTTATGGAAAGCTCATCTGGCATCCGAAATTTAACCTCACCTTGCTTTTAGAGTGGAGTCATTAGCATCGAATTCAACAATTGGTCAATCTAATACTCCATGTCTTGGGGGCGTTTTGAAATTTTACATGGAATGAAATGCGCACATGTGCTATCCAAACATAAACGTGATTGTTTTAACCGCTCTCCGCACAGTTTTGTACATCAAGCACTATCAAATTTGATTACATTATCCAACTTATACTACTTGTTTAATCTACGAGTAGTTTGGAGTATACGGGTTTAAATGACGTCCATAAAGTAGCTAAAGGCGGTAAGTTTCGGTTTACTGAAGCAAAACCACGGCAAGACCGGTTGTGCATTTAGAGCTAGCCCCTGTCAGACAGATTTCTTATCCATTGCATACCGTGAGTTCATTGTAACAGGAGCAATAATGTGAACTAAATGATGAACGTACTCGTACAAATTTTAATTCAACACTGGTGAGGAAAGGCAATGGAGCGAACAGAACATGAGTCTTGCAATGACTGATGAACTTTAAACGGTTCTGATGAATGAATACCATTCAGCTGAATTTATGAATAGGTTGATTTCGTACAAACCTACTTGTATGACGACTGTGGAACATAGAAAACGGTAACAAAAACATAATATTCAACAAAATTATAATCTACCTCATCGCCCGCGCCATTTTCTCATAATCCATCCTACTATTGCCTCTATATCGACCCCATTCCCGAGCGCCTGCTTGCGTATCTACAATCCGAAACACGCCAGCAGTTCGATTGACCCACTGGAAAGCGGATTGATTGGCAGTCTGTAGACGACATAGAATGAATTGCCACAGTTCCAGTTGTTTCCTTCTTCTACGTACACGAATGTCACAGCTGGGTCTCTGGATACGAGAACGTTGTTTGGCCCGTGGTCCTGATCGCCTCCTTTGCGTTTTAGAAAGCTCAAAATCCACTGACTCTGGACTGCTTCCATGTCCGGAATCGTTCATATACCGGTCAAGAACTCCCTGAAATAGTGGTTCAGTTAACGTTGCTTCTGATTCTTTCGACGTTGGGGTGCTAGTAGGGGATATCTGTGAATGGAATGAGTTGCCATCGCTTACGTCTACCTCGTTGTTGTGGAAATCCAGTACAGCTTTAGGCCACCAAGGTTTCAGGTCGGCGTCTGCTTGTGCATTCTGTAGCCTTCGGTGAGACAGGAAGTAGCCTGTACTTATATTGCGATCACTAACAGGCAGATTAGAGTTAAACCTATATGGCCTACGTCGTCGGCGTTTTGAGGATCGGAGTGGTTCCACGTCAGACCAGTCGGAATCACTATCTTCTAGGCAATCCCGCAGTCGTTTTGGAGTACGACGAGAAACTCGTCCATAAGGTTTTCTTTTTTTGCAGGCCTTCATGCGGTATTCTCTAAGACAGTTGTTATAGTATTCTGCTTCAGAACAAGTCAAGGTTCCATCGGAATCTATTACAGTGTCTTCATGTGCTGACGCTTTGCATTTTTGTTGAATGTTAGCTGCGGAAGACATTTGTGAAGAAATGTTTGGTTTGGATTGTCCTGTTAGACTGAAGTCCTGTGAAAATGCACAATCTACTGTATTTTTAAAGGAGTCACAAGAAGTTGTTTTAACAATAACCGATGTCTGGTTGGATTTCGAAGTTGTATCCATAAATTCCGACTGAAAAACTATATCGTCAATATTGGTACTTTCAGTGGAGTATTCAAAATTAGTTGTTGCATTGAAATTCTTGTCTAATTCCGTCAAAGACAAACATGGCTGCGAAGTCGAGTTCTGATCATCTGTTTCTGGTGATCGAATGCAATTTTCATTGGAAAGAAGAAGATCCACATCTTCTAAGCACAAATCTGTATGGAACACAAGGGTTGTCATGAAAGCAGATATATGTTTGATCGGTTGGACGGTTAAGCCACTTGTTGATGTTATTTTGGTTTAGCTTACTCTACTGTCTACCCTAATGGTGAATTACAGCAAAACAAAAGGATTGTTACCATCAAACAATGGAAACTTTAGGGACAACTATACCTTTGATTTTACTTGAGTGATCTATATGTCATAGATAGGTGAGAGTGGCTTCCAAACAAACAATTCAACATTTTTGTTCTCGTTCTTGTTTGACAACAACAATTTGGGGTTCTATCCAACAGCCTTTGCGGTTACCATTGTAAACAGTTACCATAATGGTCAATTAATTAAAAAGAAGTCAACTGTTGTAAAATAAACATTGCATATACTAGATTGCAGCTTTTACTTCCGGTAGGCCTCATTCGAGAAGAAACATTGTAGATTTCAGTTACTCTCCTGTTAGATTTACCACGCACCATTTGTGAGTGGTGTAGCAACCAGATAAAATATGAGACATTGAGTTTCTTTTCTCAGTTTTGAGTAGCTGTATTCGTTTGTACTGGCGGGCATCAAATCATGACATAGTTTGCAACAAATACGACCACGCAGGTCAAAATTGAAAGTGTCCTTATTGAAAACAGTTGCTAGGCCACCATACCGGTTTTCCAAATGCTTAGCTCGAAGGTTGGGGGGTCGGAATTACCTGGGCTACACGGAAGGACTCACTTTAGCTATTGCCGTTCTGTGTTGATCTGACAGCCGGAGGAGTACTCGTAAGCGATGGGTTCTAGTGAGACCCAACAAGGTCAAAGCAGGTGTGCAGCACTTCTCAGGATGTCATTGAAACCCATCGTTTACAAAAGCTACTCTCATTCCCTTCTGGTGTCTCTGTGGCTGTATGGTCGATCGCATGCCAACCACACTTTCAACCAATGAGGGGAGGCGCAACAGCCAAGGAGAGTGAATGTTCTCAACATTTATCCAGCCTATGATAACCGGTAAACGGACACTCCATTTTTGTGTGTTTTAGTAATGGTAGAATTCATCATACAGAAATGCTACAACGGAGATTTCGTTCAGAAACGTTTCTCAGCTGTTGTATTTCTGATAGTGCTGGTTGTAGAGGTGACAAGACTGATGAATTTTTTAGATCATAACGCACGAGAACGTCAGATAAGATTTGTTTACGGCCACCCTGAAACGCAGAACTCTTCGACTGGTTCCGGCGCCTTGTAGGAGCAACTATTCGCACGCATTTCACGTTGACAGAAAATGTCACAAGCGATTTCAATTATAGAGGACCAATCTATAGGTGAGCAACTTCAACAGTCTGATAGTGAGACTAGACAATCATTATTGGCTTACTGAAAAAACGGTGAAAACAATTTTTTGGGTAAATCTATTGCACAGGAATGTTTTGTTCAACCGTAACGAAAGCTTGCGGTAGTCACTTGTTATGGGAAAATGAAACGTTGACACCTATATGTTGGAGTATACCACTGGGAATCTCAACGCGAAGTACAGAATAAATAAATTCTTTAAACTTTAATTAAAACTGATTGATAGGCCAGCACTTATTGCATGCTCTGCTTCAAGACTAAACAATGTACTTTAGTTAGAGGACGAACACTGTCAGATGTTCGTATTTCCTAATGGCAGACCTGTACCAAATAACCAGTGACACGGAAAACTTTCGATTTGAAGTCTACGGTACGTGGGGGGGGGAGTATTAACAAAGAAACAAACAAAATGTTTAATAGTGTGGGCTGAATGACAAACTACAACTTAGGTTCATGACAGCCAAAGGTTCACAAATAATTGCTTGGTACACACAACGCAAGTTCAAACCAGTTTCTCATGACGGCTTTGACAAAGTTTAGGAACCGTGGGTTGTAGTGGCGCGCAACGATGTTGAAGGTTGAAGTCATGTCCATATTGTACCTACCTGACAGTGCTGTAGACGTTAAGCTGAAAGTTCGCCGTGATATTGGTTATGTGGTACTGACGAGGCAGTACGAAATGCTGGCATCTACCACCGCCCGTCTTCTAACTGTTTTGTTAACAATACTAAGATACAGTTGTTTCAAATGTACTTACGCTCTAGATATCAACATCTTACTCGGCGTTTGACCCGATGAATGCTGTAACTTGACGTATGCTAATAATATATGTATAACACATTTTATATATCACAACTATATAAAAGCGCCTATGAACAATACTGTGGGATGGTACTCAAAGCATGCCAAGTTAGTACTCTACTTACGTGGGATATCGAGCGCACCAAACCAGGCATTATCCGCACTTGTTAACTGATCCTCCAGTCTGGACGAACTGCTCAGATTAGTGAAAGACAGTGGTTGATCTGAACTTGAGAGCATGTCATTATTCTTGTGCAATTTCAGTGTTTTCGGTCGGTACGATGGAGTGTTGTCAAACCTAGTCCGACACAAACTCTCTCCACATTGGGATTGTTCACAAAAGACACTCGAGCTGGATGGAATTGGTTCATCTATCGAAGGATGCACGTTTTCCGAGTCTGTGCACATTGGGGATATCGTTGAACTTAATGATTCCTCGTTGTCCTTCGAATGGGATATATCACAAAGAAGAGAAGAGCTTGCTAACTGAAAATATTCTTCAAACTGTACATCTTGTGTGCACAATACATCAGAGGGTGAACTGGCTTCGAAGCTGGAACAAAAGGAATTGATGGACGAATCCAGACCAGTCAAGGGAATCACAGAGCATGATCCATCTTTTTGACCAGATGGGGAACGAAATATCGAACTGTGGTAGGATTCAGTTGAATCAGAGGAGCTGGGAGACTGCGAATTCCAATTTTTTGGCGTGCTATCTAATGAATCCGTATTATAGACGTCGTTCAATAAGTTATTGGGATCCTCTGATGTGTCATGAACACTATCTGCAACGGAATAGAAGTGACTTGGTAGAGGAAACTCGTAAGACAACGTGACGAAATGGAAACGAGTAGAAAAGATTAACTCGACAATAAGATCATTATAGAGTACGTATGTATTTCGTTAAAATTTGTCACTTTCAGAAAATTTTTACGATCACATAATAACCCAGCGGTGGTTGCCACAACAGCAAGAGATTCACCTCAGAACTGTGAGTGAATAGCGGTGGAATTCGGTTTGTTCAAGTGGAAATTCACATAATCGATCGCAGCCGTTGATTCTCCACAGAATTTTCAATCAGACCCTCTCGAAAAAAATCACAACGGCTTGACATTCACCGTTAATACACCTCGCAAGCAGCGCATATCCTTGTTACGGACAGGACTACAACTCCCTCCACGCTTTCATGAAGCGACCATATAACCACTGTCATGGACTTCAAATTAGGCACGACTGAATTACCATATGCAAACGCACAGTCGCTATCGCATCTCTCTTTTCGAGGGGATCGTCAACTTGGGTGATACTTATGAGCGGATGCGGCTGATAGTCTATGTGTAATAATTCTGCCATGTCTACTATGAAGTCAGTGGCACAGTGGTTAATAATGTTATGGGATCAAATCATGGTCCGAGCTCTAATCTCGGTCGTGGGAAATACATGTGTCGCTGGTGAGTTCCGACAAGAGCGAAAGTCAAGTCTAGTGCATCCTTTCGAAAGGGGTTGACTAAAAGGTCTATGGGAATGCGACGGTTGCAATCAGATGTGTGATTTTCAATTTATGCGAGTTAATAGTTACTCAGCTACGCGATAATGTTTGGGTTATTAGACGTTATGCACCGTAAACTAGCGGGCACTCGTTGTAACATTAAACCTTACGGAATCCCCAGTGAAGTGGTGACAGTCTCGTTGATCGTAATTAATGGGTTATCATTAGTAGTAAAAAGTGTCAACAGTGCGGACATGAAACAGTATGGCAAGCAAATCTGAGCGGTTTTTCTATTGCGTGGATGTTCAGGACAAAAGGAAATTAACGCAACAACTGACCATTGAAGTCTTCCCCATCAAAGTCGCTTAAACGGTAGCTTACTCTTGTAGTTGACAGTTGTTGAGCAAACCACTCACTATAACAGAAGTACATTAGAAGTTGATTCGAAATACGCATGAGTTGAACAGAACTTTATATCTATAACAAGCTTTACAAATTAGTATTATTTCCCCGTTGGAACCAAAAAATGTCCACTAACCTCTTACTTCATCACATTGTTTGTCAATGGTTCTTTGCAGCTGCCAAGTCGCTAGATCACTGGAAAAAATAGAGGAAACACACAGCATATCAATGAAACTTAAAACGTCGGAATGGACCATCAACTAGCTATGAAAATTGGCAACACAAAATGTGAATTTGTAGTCTTCTCAAAGGTGAAGAAATTGTATCTTGGACAATACATAAATCGACTGCACCTAGAAAAGGTTTTTGTCTGGCTTACCAAATCCATCTCAGGTGGATTCATCTACGTAAACAACGATACCATGGACAAGGTGATTTGTTAAAAAGTGAATCACTCAGCAACAAGGAAAATTAGCATTGGGTACACAAATAAGCAAAACAAACTGGTCTGACTACACAGTAGATTACCATCGGATTCTAGAATTTCTAAAGCGGATGAATTTCAAGTATTCAGAAGAATCTAAGATCCAATTGCGAAAAGTCTGAACTTTGGCCGGATCTAAACCGGCGAGATAAGCAAAATGCCCAGACGTTGAACTACGAAGTCAGGCCGGGTGTTTAGAAATGTTATCCATCCAATCCACTGTGCCGTATGAAACCTAACAAATGATCCAGAAGGTAGGTTGCTCGAGCTGGAATTTTCAATTTGTTCACGCTTGAATCCACCACTGAGCATTGAAGCTGTAGTAGTGATAAGTAGTTCAGGGAATATTGCGTTTATCTCACCACTATTGATGTCCACGCGATCAAACACAATGATTCTGCTACTCTTCTGGAAGGTGCTTGGGAATATTCTCAACAGTATACTAGCGCAGAATAAGCTCTGCTCCCTTCCGATGCACCCATGGAGTGTGAAGACCCGTCATGTGATCCACAACCAACGCTACTAACCCGGTTGTCTTGTGATCATTTATGGAAAGAAATGCTTCAAGGAATAAACTTGCCACACTCGCGAAGAGTAGGTTCTAAAGCTAAATGGGTGTTCTGTTTGTCTTCAAAATGAAACCTAATATATTGCCATGATGTGGGTTCGCCTCATGGGCGAACATTTTTGTCAACAAACAGAACGGAATGCATTGTTGTAACAGACCTGTAACAGAAACAAAGCTTTTAAAGTGAGTCAACACAAATTGCCTTCAAAGCACAAGCCGTGACCATTTTGTGAGTGACACCTACCTTATGACATTCAACATCCTCCACTACTCATCAGTAATGGAAATATTTTTCAACGGGCTTAGTGACAAAACTGCTGACTAAGAGATTGTCGACTATGACTGGCGAAGCATTCACCGCAACTATTTTGGAAGTGATTGCCAAAATTGAGGATTGTACAAAAATGGATGTGATGATTTTGTCTGATTTGAGCTTAATGAGAAAAGTGTCAACAAGCTCGTTTCGGAATCACAATCGCGCCACTGACAAACGTTAACGGAAGTGAAATTTCGTTCTCCAATTCTTCCCCTTGAAGTAGATCAGCCCTAAATGTTTTTATTCACATCCGAAAGCTGTGGCCAAACTTTATTTGTATTCAGCTTATGACAGCGGATATCTGAGAAATGTTCAACCAATTGGAATGATGCACTGAAGCATAAGTGGAATTATGTGATAGTATCTTGTGGTAGGATGTGTGGTCGCAGTTCACTATAGAGGCTTGCTTGAAGAGTGGCTAAAAATACGAGACCGGTCGCGTGCTTTCGGCGGATTTTGACTATTGCAAAACACTACTGATGTTACCATACCTAGTAAACTTCCAATGCCGTCTAGGGGTTGGAAACAGATTGAGTTTCGGCGCAGTTCTACTTAGTGCCGTTAAAACCAGCACCGATCTGTGAACTCCGACAGGTGTGAGGTTAGCGGCACAACTAAGTAAAAAGTGAGTTATTATCGGCTAACTGGAATGGCATTTGTATGGAAATCCAAAAATGAAATATAATCCCATTGATTCAACAGAAGTTATCGTATTCTTAAAATGTCACAATTTGACGGTAAAACTGTATCGAACCTCTTCTTGATAATAACAGTCTATTGATTTTCTCTCATCACAGCCTCAAGTCAGTAACATGTGGTCGTCTACAGTATTGACGAAAAACCACTCTTGTTTCCTATTGTTGTGTAAGCGAAGGGCGGAGTGATTCTCACGTGACAGCGTTTACAAATGTTCAGTAGCTTCTATATTTTATGCCAGCATTCGATTGCTGGCTACGCCCAAGTGGGGAATGAGTCACAACTTTTAAGTGTGGAATATGGGAAATTTTACTTGATGCTTTAAAAAATTGGACGATTTCTCACGCACACCTGGATTAAGTGTTTGCAACGCTTAGCACCACCGAATTAGTTAAATATGTAAAGTCTGTTACTCTCGCTCAAATGTACCTTTCCTTTATTTATGCACGCAGGTTTAATACATGTTCGTGGTTTTCCCATAAGTGTACGCTGTTTATCCACTCGTCGTCAGCGCATTACCAATACGGTTTCACCGAACTCTGTTAGCTGCTTAAGGAGACGAAGACAGTTGGCGAGCGAACAACATTTAGAGGGTTAGCTGACCAGTCATGCCTTCAGCTGTTGGAATTGAACCAAAAAGTGCGTTGATGGAAATGACAGAATGATTGATTCATTAGGATAACAGACTTCCCAAAGTTTCGTGGTGTTGTTAATTCAGCTAACCGGTTAATCGGTAGAAGTAAATTCGACCATCTTGTGCACATCGTCTATGGCTGGAACTCATTCACCTCCGAAATCATCCAAACAGAATTATCAAATAGTTCATGACAGTAGTACAACAGCCTATTGGAACAGCTTCGGACATTATATATTGAGGCCACCAACAGTTAAGTAAAACCGAGTGATGGTCAAGCAACAACGTGGTCACGAAATGTGAAGACCTTGACTGCTCCATTGAGCAAAGTGGGCAAGCATCGCCTGCCTGGATGGGGTCCTCACGATCACACAAACCGCTGGTTAGATACGCTATCCGAGATAGCAATGTATCGCAGTCAGTGGCGTACCCGCATCAATACCATTTCTAGTTCTTCCTCTTAGTCTTCTAGGATATTCCACGTCACTGTTGAGGTGAGCGGTGGCCCGAGCCACGGTACCTTTGGTCAGGGGTCCAACTTCCTAACCATACTTACCTCGACTTACTGGAATAGCCGTACTTATTTAATAGAATATCTCTGAAGTCGTATAGACTGACTGGCTTATTGGGCTACACAGTGGCGGACACTAGAGCACTTCAGAATGATGCTTCACAGTAGTGGTTGCATACAAAACAAGATCAAAAGCTGGGACTTCCCAACAACATGCAGCAAAGCGTCAGTGTGTTGATCATCAACGCAGATAAATCAAATCAGTACTACTATAAATTTAGGGAAATATCACTGACCTAATCGAGGTCTCTTCCTGCTGACTGTCAAGATGAATACGGTGTTCGGGTTGTTGTGTTATTCAGTCAAGCAATGTCTTGAGGAACAAGTGGGCCATCGTGACGATTGACTAGATCAAGAATTATCAAAATTCAGGAAAGTTCATCTAGATGAATTAAGAGCGAGAAGCATGTACTTTTCATCTCTGACCTGCTCCGGCTGATTGATACTAACTGCTCCTGCACTTCCAATCCTTGTGAGCTGAACGCGGAGGAGCACCAAGTCCATTTCCACACAGGGTAACCTGAGTATTAGATTTAGCTCAGACACTCCGTTCGGTCTGTCAACCTATCCGGCATGCGTTCGAGTGCAGAAGTCCAGTCTTTTTGTGAGCGTGTGATAACTGAATTCACTTAGGTTCCTGGTGTTTTGGCCAAGTTTTTCTCGGTTGTTCGGGGACTTTTGGACAAATCGTTATATGGTATACCATATTAAAACTTTTTATGTCCAGTGGACATCAAACAAACGTCTTACATTTAGGGTTATACAGATGGGCTTATTTTGTTGATGTTGACTTTGGAAATTTTCGAGAAATATTTGCAATCACGACCACTAAGGCTGAGTAACACCTCTGGTATGATGTCTGCGAAATACTTAACCAGACGATAAAATGGACGTAATGCTCGTATGTGACGAGTTATTTGGAAAACTACACAAGGTAAACCTTATACTCATCCTTGGTTCAATACGCGATTAAAGGGTAAAGTTAATAAAGACCTATTAAATGAATAGTTTCATAAAGTAAGCCGTATTCAAACAAGTCTGGTCACCCAAGTTCACCTAAGCACAAAGACGGTGTTTGGGTTATGCTTGTAGAGTGTCACAGCCTAGTCTGGCGGGAGTATTGAGTAAAGTACTTGCCACGTGATCAGTGTGTATTTTCCTTTGCAATCAACGCATTCGCACAGTTCAACTTTAAGGATCAGATTACGATATGAATGCGGCTCACACTTATTCATTGCAGATGTGCAACTAAGTTGAAACTAAAAACACGGGATCCCAAGCGAATTGGTAAAGATATAGGTCAACCCGGATCGTAAGTGAACAAATCAACAAAAGATTAACAATCACTTGTTATCGAGCCCAGAGAAATGACTATTAAAGATTGTTCACTCACGATCATACTGCTTAAAACTTTGTGAGATGTGAACATTCATCAGGGCAGTAAATGATGACCAAATATCCGTTGTGCAACAGAAGGATGATAAAAGCATTATGACGGAAAACTGTGACTCGTGCTAACAGAATGTCGATGGGCGACAACTCCATACACACAACCACTTAATCACACACTACTGGACAAAAGAATATGCAGTGGATTTTCCAGCACTCAATCCAGACACTAGTGAACAAAATAAACGACCAGAATCAATTAAAATCGGTCAACCGGTCCAGATTTAACAGAGAGCGCATCTCACACTCAGAATCTTCTATACTTTCAAGCACATGTATTTGCTTCTTACCATTGATTGCTTAGTTGGCCTGTGCTAGAAACTATTCCCTCCTAAGCTGATAACCGTATCCGCTGCTTCTCTGTCTGAATAAACACCATATTCCGGTTACAACTAGCAGTTAGATGAATACTCGGTCACGATGTCACTATGGATTAGTTCAAGACGGTTTGAACTCACACTGAAGGCCATATCGGTCTGTCGGAACATTAGTCCTTTGCAATGTCCGGTCACTATACAGACACCATTAACGGTATAAGTGTCGGTAGTACTTCCTCATACATTAAAACACTGGTGAAGTCATCCAGAAAGGCCAACTTACAACTTCAGGTTGGCCAAGTTGAGGATCACGTATAGATTGGATCACTATCAACTTGCAGGTTGCAAATATCCATTCGATTGTTGAGTCGCTTACCCATGAATTCATACACGCACTGTGTTCTTCCAATGTCCTGTAAAGGAGTTGAAGCTTGTCAGTTTACCTCACACATCCCAATCGGCATCTAGGTTTCGTCTTTGATAGCCGACGGCACTGCCCTGGGTTGAGTTAAATTTTGGCTAGATGACCGAGCACTATTCAACAAAGTTCACTTGACCGATCTTTACCGCGGAGTAAACACTAACAAACAGCCTCAATCAGGCTGAAAGGATGGATACAGTAAACGTACCCCTAAAAGCACAGCATGTTGAGACTACCACATTAAGAGAAAACGGCTCTCGTCTCCAACATTATTTTGCACAGTCAAAAACCTTCCACCACTCACAGAAGCTTGATGTAGCTTTGAATACATGTACTTCGCTCAACAGCGCTTGGAAACTGGTGTTAATGTCTTATCTATTGGTCTTTCTGGCTGGCTTAACCCTTCATTACCAATTGATGTTAACTTTTGAGCTATCGGCTTTCGGCAGGGTACCTTAATAAACATCTTTATTACGTGGATCCGCAGATCAGGCCTTTGGTTCCGAGGCTCTGGGTTGAGTCCCCAAAAAATCCTTTATTCTTTCGTCCCACAGTTTGGGCTGCTAAATCAGAAGTTCCACATGAAGTTCTTCAAGCCAGATTGAGATGTACGCGTGAATGTAGAACGCTGTACAACAGGACACACAGTTTGCATGCGCTGTTTTGTCGGTACATCACTGGACTGCCGGAACACCACACTGCAGATTGCAATAGGAATGAGCCATTATGGTGCAGATATGGCAGTCTTGAGTGTGACAAACCTTGCAGACGCATAAGATCTACCAAAAACAGATTTCGGTCACAATTTTTACAGGACTGGTCAACCAGCCGCCAGCTCTCTTCAATTCGATCAATATCGGTGAGTGACTGACTTCCCCCCCTGAGCGGTTTGGCGCAACCTAGCTGCCTGGTCGGATGTCCTTAAACTCCAAAACAGTGATACAGTCAACGCAAACGGAAATTATCCGTTGTAATTAGTCGCTAACCAAGAGACTGTTATTATGAACACTCCTTTCTAGTCGGATGAAAAAAGTATCGTGACATGGACTTGTTCACGAGGGAGTCGTCATCATTCGTTTGAGTAGGTGGTCTTGCAACAGCGCGACACTCTCGAAGTACGTATCTACCAAGTGATGCACAGAAAGGAACGTTCTATGGGCGATGAAGTGTTCAGGACCATGTAGCTTATGTACATCTACAACTCCGTTTATTCCGGATCAGCCGGCCAGCGGCGCAAAGGGGATTTTGATAACCCAAACACGAGGCTGTGGTCCAAAGTGAGGGTGACGTTCGTCGCAGGGACCTGGTTATTTGTGGTGATATCTAAAAGAGCTTATCGCGGCAACATTTCTGGAAGAAATCGGCATACAATGACAAAAACACCCCAACTAGTCCAACCACAACAGTGCAATCACTTCGAGCCTAATACGATGGAACAATGATGTGATTACTGTGTTCATCGCGGACACAAAGGGTGGGATAGAAGTGGACATTTTGCAACGCTCACCCTCAACACACTGAACGGCTACGAGAAAGTAATAAGGACCAGTGGGAAACGAAGATGGGCCGATGTTGGGTTACGCTAATTGTCACTAACAAAAAGAATTAGATGGCTATTTTTGGTTCATCGATCTAGTCCACTAGCGCACCAGAAGACGGAGCCTCTGGTACATATTAATATGTATTCCTGTATTGAAATTCTTCCCACTATCTTTTGAATAGCTTTTCTGTCATCAAAAGTTTTAACACCATGGGCTAAGTTTTTTGGCTGCGACAGGTAGGAGCAGTTTGCTGACTAACAGACTTTAGCCGACTGGGCTACAAACGTATTCTTTCACAAGTCCCATGGTTTTATTCCTCATGGTTTATACTGGATACGGAGCTTGAGAGTGGAAACTCAGATGGCATAGCTCAAGCCACTTATGGTGACGGCTTTGTGCAGGCTTTCTTTGGTTTCGGATACTGTGACAGGCGAATCCGGAAACGGATGCCACTATCAATGATGTGTGCAGGTGGCGCCACGGGTAACACCCTATGCCTTTTTTGTTAAGTAGTACGGTTGCCACAGCATTTGGATAAAGTAGCGTAATTCGACCTACCATTTGACGGTATAATTTTTTCCACTTCTAAACGACACTGTTACTAGAATAATTTCAGTATGAAGGTTGGATGTAACGGAATTGAAAACAAAAGTTCTGCGAATCAGTTACTTTGCATGGGATCTTAATTGCTACCGCTTTTCTTCAAGTTCACTAAGCCTACCGTCCAACAACAACAACAACAACAACAACAACAACAACAACAACAACAACAACAACAACAACAACA